>CAKALG010039765.1:0-10957 GCA_916700815.1 Helicolenus hilgendorfi
GTGCCTTGGGAATACTGTATATTCTTTGAGTGAAGGTTCATCTTAATAATAAATGAGCATATGGAATGCTCATCGCCATCGGTGCACTAGCATTGCCCGTTTTAAAGCACATATGTGCTTTTGTAACTTTTTACAGGGGGTAGTTTTGACCTTGTTTGTCATAACCATGTGATGTTCAGGTGAGCCCAATACCCAGTACATTTTAAGTAAGTGAAAAGGCAAAAAGAACTCAACATGCAACATGCTGATCGGCTTCCCTCTTGCCTCCTGGCTGATAGGGCCCTCTGAGGCACTCGTGGGAGCCTTTGTGTTTCTGCCAAACAATGAATTCACCTTAACAAATAGCACTCAATGCTCCCATCAGAGGGTCCTTTAGAAGACGTCAATACTTTCCCTTTTTTGGGGGTGTTTGTTGCACAGGAGTAGAATAGAAAGTGAGATAGGTTGCTTTTTTGACTTGCAAATGGCAAGCCTGCTGGGACAACCTGAAGATGCAGCGGTGCAGTGCAGATACCTTTGGTTTACGTCGAACACAGACTCACTCACAACTCGTCAAAATACCGCCGCATGGTGAGTGCCTCCCGGCATTGGATAGCAACACCACTAGGTACCACTTCTAGTGTAATTTTTGGACGTGTCAGGGACGGCGTGTCAATATCCGCTTGTGGTTTTCAGAGTTAGGTTTATGCAACACAACCACTTAGGATTAGGAAATGATTGGGGTTAACATTAACTTCACTGACTAACGACTCACATGACTGCTGAGTGCCTACACTACCGAGTGTACTAACAAATCGAGTGACTAATGAATGACTGACTTGCTCTGAGGGTCCAATAATGCCACGGGGTGGGTTTATATTGGAATTAGTTGAAAGCCCAGTGTGTCGCAAACAGTCGCTAAAGGGCGCCTCTGTGTGTTGGTCTCCAATGCCGGGTGGCACTGACCAAACAGCGGTATTTGACGAGTACGGGAGTGAGAGCAGGTATGAGTGTGATTCTGCAGTGAATGAACAGTGAGTTGAAGATCTGCCTTGGCCATCCTCACAAAACAGTATCTCATCTTCAAGTATATTATGAAGATGCCAAAGTAATTTGTAATAGAAAAACAAGTGCAAACAATGTGTAGTTCATGCAACAGGTGATTGATGTGCTCAGCAAGGAAGACAACAGTTTACTGCACTTTCAGTCTGGATTAAATGGTAAATGGACTTGCATTTATATAGCGTTTTTCTAATCTTCCAACCACTCAAAGCGCTAAAGCATTTATCCATTCACACATTCATACACTGATGGCAGAGCCTGTCATCCAATGTGTCAAACTGCTCATCAGGATCAAATATAAATACTCAACACAACGTTCAGTGTTTTCCCCAAGAACACTTCGACATGCGGACTAGAGGAGTTGGAGATTGACCCGCTCTACCTCCTGAGCCACAACTGCCCCGATTAGATGAGATGAGGAACAAACAATGCAGTTTGGCAAAGTGATCTTATCTCAAGGTGTATTTGCTAGCTTTCTATCAGATTTCTTGATCAGTCTCTCTGTGAGATGCTATTGAAAGCTCTAGAGAATGCTAGTAAGCGGACCTTGAGTCATGAATATGTTGCTGTTCTACTTTATTTGTTTATTAAACCTATTTGGTTTTCTCAATGGCAGGGGCTTAGCATAAAAGACTGGACCCTGTGCATAGCCCCTCTCCTCTTAATATAACGAAATCCACAAATAAATTCATGCATCTTTTTTTTGCAAATAAAAACAAACTTGGAATTCAAACGTTTAGTCCCTGGTGAGTTATTTCCACTAGTCCCCTTACTGTGTTTCTGTAGTTTTAGGTAACCTCATCATCACAAAATGATATAAGCAGTGTGCATAATATGGCAGGTCTATGTGTGTCGTCTAAACAACCAGTAATACTTGTCTACTTGTTTGTGATTTCTGTCAGACCCGAGGCCTATGGAAAGGAGGCTGGGTCTTTGGGGGTATAACACATGCGCAGTAAAATCCCATTCCTCATACCCCAAGACCCCTGTTCGCCCATGACCCAGCCTCCTTTCCATATAGGCCTTGGTCTGACGTCATGGCGTCAGCTAATGGAGATCCTAATAAACTAAACTGAATGTGCTACTTCTCTCTACTTACTAAAAGTTAAAGTCTTCTAAATTGACATAACTCCCACACACTGAATATGTGCACTGCCTCATTTACTCCACACACAGGTACTTGTATACATACTGATACACTGTTCATTATATTCATATTACAAAGCTGTAATTTAATGACTCTGCTGAGCTATTGATGTCTCTGGCTCACACTGTGATGAACACATATGCCTCTTAGGGACTTTAAAGTCAGAGATGAATCAGAACAAGCAGCGCATTATTACTCACGGAACATAAACAACTTTGTTATAATGATCCTCCCAAACTCACAAGTCATAGTTAGTCATCGCAAAATGTGTTCTCCTCTCTTTTTATGTCATTGCCTATAGCCACAGCAGCATTTCCGTCACCTGGAACTTGAGTCAGTAAACTCAACAGTAAAGGATCATACTAAAATAGTTTAGGAGTAAGACTGATGAGGACTGCCTGTGCCAAACAAAATGACTGTTGGGGAAAAAAGCGTTAATATGTTTTTATATGAATTCATTATACTTGTTGTAATATCACACCTTTTGTATAAAACACTACAATGAAACATTAATTTCAATATGTCGTTAAATATGGTGTATTTATGCTGAGAATTAATAAAATTTAATTGACAATAATGGCAAATGAGTTTCCTACATTTTCTCAGTGACTGCTTTTATATTCACACAACCTACTAAAACATTCAAATAAGCCCCAGATGTCTACAGCGAGACTTAACCCAAAACAGCCTGCTTTAGTGCTATTTGCCACTGGGCAACGTATTCTCATACAACGGTTCATAAAAATATAATTTTTCGTGCATTTTCCTACGAATATCCAGCGTCGATTTCACCCTCCAGTCTTTTTCAGAATAAACGTCCACCTTCACAGGAAACAACTTTCTTAGGTTTAGGTACAAAACTACTGAGTTAGGTTTAGTGAAAGATCAACTTGGTAAGGTTTAGGCAACAAAGGTACTTAGTTAGGTTTAGGAAAAGATTGTGGTTTGGGTTAAAATAACACCAGCGGTCACAAGTTTATGTGATAAATAAATCAACGTTGACACCCGGTTTCACACGGGACATGAACGTCGGTCTCCTGGGCGGAAGTCTTGTATTTTTTGACCCACTCATTCACCCCGACTTCCTCCCTACGCGGCGTAACCCGCTTTTTACACTTCCTTGATTTTGTGGGATAATAATGTGCATTTACTTTTCATAGGTATAGCTACGAACGGTGTATGAGAACAGCCTGCACTGGGTCACACTATTCTGTTTTAAAGCCACAGTCTATATTACATATCTTCTACAAAGATTAATAGTCTAATTAATAGTTTAGCTATGCTGTGTACAGTAAATCTGGGAAAACTCCAATCAATTAACATTATCAAGGGAGAAAAAGCACTACCAACTTTGTGCCAAAATCACAAAACTGCACTTGTGAATAATAAATGTACATATATTTTTTTAAATTGGCAAGGAAAGCAGTTTTAAATGTAAATTATTATGTGTTGCATATGTCTACATACTATAAGAATCAGCAAATCTAAGAGACCATTTTTAAAGCATCACTGGAACCATCAGCCACATTTTGAAAGCTTAAAATTATATTAAGAATCATATCATACTAACTTCTTCAACACCTTGAAGATTTAACACGTCCGTGTTATTTTCGCCTGTCAGCACAGAGTTGGGTATTGTTAAATGCTGTGCTCTGAAGGAGCAGCTACAAACTTTGTTGATACTCAAACGATGGATTTTTGGGTGAAGTACCACTTCAAGGGGTTTAGTTTTATACATGCTGTGCCTTTTTACACATCCAAGCACCTTTCAGATGTTTTTCACCAACAGCTCCTGAGCTATTAGTGAAACCTTTCAGAAAAACCACAGCACGTATAATTCTGCTGACACTAAACCATCAAAGAGAGATCTGTGGCAACAACAAAGGTCCTTCCAAGAACACCGGCCTCTTACTTTTCAGGCTGGGTGATTCAGGGATAAATTCTCAAACAAAAAAGACAATGCTCCAGAGTTCGACAGACTTTCACTGTGCCTGCATGTGACAGCATTTAAAAGGAAGAAATTAATAATTATATAAGCTGAAGAAATAAAGGAAATGGAGGAAAAGGAGAGAGACAGAATGCTGAGTATTGGCCACAGTGAAGAGATGCAAGGTGGGAACAGGATGAAAGACCTGGTGGGAGACAAGTGTAAGTGAAATGAGAAAGAAGGCATACTCTTTAAAATACACAGAGGGAGAGAGAGAGGAGAAACTGGTTGTGAAGTGCATGAGGGAGGGAGAGAAAAAAAAATGGAAGGATGATAAAGAGATGGCACAACATCTAAGACTAGAAGCAATTCTCACTGTCCCTCCTTCCCTCCCACTCCCTCTCATTATCACTGTGTTCTAGCCAGCTTCTCTCAAAGTGTCAAGCTCGAGACAGGATGTCGCTGTTGTTGTTGTCGTCAAGATTATTTTGTGCATGTAAGGCGCAGTTAGTGGAATGTGGGTATCTTCGCTCCTGCTGCATGCAGGCAGAAAACAAACATCTGTCAATCAGCTCGCTGGGAAAGGTGGGAGAGGTAGTGCTTCACTGGAAAAATGAGCACAAAGCTAGCGAGAACTTGGTGGGTATCCAATGTTTACTTAATGATTCCAGGTGGTTTGAACAGTAAACAAGAGAAATGAGAGCCAAGGAACCCCCCACCAATTCTAATGAGCATATTGTGATCTACCTCCTCTTTAGTTAAAGGTTCTATTTTTGGGAATCAGAGCATTGATATAGCATCAAACAGCTATTAGCATGTGAATATATAGAGTAATGTCTACCTGAGCAGAGAATGAAGTTGCTCACAGCAACATGATGGTTGAATCTCATTTGTCTCTACAAAACAATAATAACCATCTTGGCTGTTCCCTATTTCCTCAAGCTGCGTTTCCTGACTAGAATTACTAATAGTTAATGCATAAATCATTACACAACCTACTCACTGAAAAATATGTAAAATTAACTTTTTCATAAACCACTGTAAGCCCTCATCAAGTCAATCCAGCGTCTCTTAATACTGCTTTTCAATTAAGTTGATGAAAAACAAAATGAAAGAAGCCATTAAAACTCAATTGAAAGTCAGTCCTTCAATCCCAGATCATATATCTCACCTTTTTCACTGCAGGAAGAAAACAATTTGAAAAACAATGAATGTGTTTTGAAAGCATGAAGTGTTGTGTGCACCCAAACAGATGTGGTGCTCCCACTTGACTTCCCAACCGTTAGTCAAACCCCATAACAGCACCGACGATGATCGTCTTTTAAATCTCTAAAGACACATGTTTACTTTAAAGGGAGCATATCATGACATATCAGTGCTTGTGCACATATATTTGGGTATCTGGAGTGCCTGTCAACCCACAAACTGTGACATGAGACATCCCAGTCAGTTTTTTTGCGGGCTGCCTAGTTCAGAAAACATGTGATTCAACAAGCCATTCAGATTTGGCTCCCCCTTCCTATGTCACATGCAGGCTCATTAGAATATATCGCCCACGGCTTGAGAACTACTTTTGCAAAGGTGCACCATATTTTTCTCATCAGCCAATCGGAGCAGACTGGGCTTTTCCAGGAGAGGTTCTTCAAGATACAGGCGCTAAAATTGAGCGTTTTAGTCAGAGGGTGAATGCCGGTTTATTCCGACAGTATGAGAAAAATAATGTGTTTTTTGACCATTACAGAATGTAAACAGTTCTAATAGTTCTAAAAAGTTCTAATAGAAACCCCAACCTGAACATGAGCACAATATGTCCCCTTTAAAGCATTTAATATCCTTTCATTTATTTACTTCCTCTATCCCAGTAGCTGGATTTATTTATTGACTTATAAATAGGAAAAAATATTGCCCCTGTTTCTGTATTCACAGACTCGTATGTATTTATGCATATCAGCAGGTTTTTGTGTACAGTCATTAGAACAGATACTGCTCCACACCGCTTCTCGCTGAGAACTTTACACTGTGCTGAAAATCATCTCTTCTTCCAAATTGTCTTCTTTCACAGCATAAAATTGCTGCGCTAAATCCAGCATGGCCTTTAGCTATGGGTGTTGCTGTGCGTCAACAGAGTGATGTATAAGGATGGCACCCAACCTTTTCTCTTCATAAGGCTGCTGATTGCTGCCTCTTATTACTCGGCTTCATATTGATTTCATGGCATGTCGGCGTGTGATTGTGATTCACGGGAGTAACAAGTGCTGTATCAACATTTTCGCTCCTCTCTGACCTGATACGACTCGGCAGTGTCCTTGGGTCGGGTTTGTCACATTAACTGAAGTTTACAGCTGTCGTTATCTCAGATTAATGACAGAGAATGTCAAGTAGAGACATATGGAAGTGAATCCATACTCCGCACTAGTGTTATTTACATGAACACTATTGATTTTATATAGCCCGCACTGACTTTTAACCTGCAACAAGGGCAACACAATCTATATGTATGCTACTTAAAAAAAAATCTAAACAAATTTATACCCGGAAAAAAAAAAAACTTTGCTTCAGGCGAGCGACAGGAATAAATAGAAACAGCTTGCCGTCTGTCTAAAGTACAGCTCAAAACGGCGTGCCACGTCGCGCTGTGTCGCTGACGGCCAAGACATTCCACTAAAAAGGACATGGTTCTTAAGCAGTGTTGTTAATGACTTTGCGGAGCACAAAACCTGTAGGATAAACCTTGAATGGTTGAGTACTGTTTTCTTTTTTGTTATTATGGAGTGGGACTAGGGATTTAAATAGCACTGTAATTGTTAGGTCTCATATGTTTGAAGATGTGCACCTACTGAAATCTGAGTCTGTGATGACATTTGGCTGCTGAGTCCAGGGCAAGCTGTTAAATTAGCACTGATAAATTTGGCGCTCCGGCTGCTGTCCGTGGTGCTGATATAAGGCTGGTTGGTGGCAGGATGGGAGTTGCACGGTGAGCCTCTCCATGGTGGCATAGCAATTGGCTGCTTTGCAATTGTCTGGAGTGCGCTTCTGTTTGGGGCAAAGGCCCAACAAAAAAAAATTACACTGGGGCCAATCTCAATTATGTTATGCTGCTGAGCTGCAATAATCAATATTTTTTTTATATTATGGATCAAATTTCACAAGACTGCTGTTCCCCTTAGCTAAAGGGAGCTTTATTGCAGCTTTCAGCTCACTGTTTTGGTTTTACAGCCTACAACGTTTGATTTTTTTTGTATTTGTTTTGGCTCAACACTCTCGCCAACCTTGTTTCCAGATAACCCACTGCACACTATCTGCCTAGCGCCAAACAGCTAACAGACACAATTAGTAAGTAGCTCATGGAGCATAAGAGCTGGAACTTTACCTCAGAAGTTGGTGTAGTTGGGTTAGTTAATATGGATGTCTAAATGGTTAAATGTTTGCTAACAAGTTCCCCACGACAACTTGTGTTTATGAATCCAAAAATCCAGCGTCCCTCTTATCAGACGTACTTCTTGCAGGCACTGTAATATAACTCATGGTATAGATATTTGCACAAGTGATACAGCAATGAAAATGTAAGTCACAGCAAAGCATAGCAGATTGAGTAAAATGCCTGCCATGGCTTTTTCAATTACAGGACAGTAACATTTGTAAACTGTATCAGCACGGCTTTAAGAATCTCATTCCACTGAGGATACTGTGCATTTCATCTCTGAAGCTGAAATCTAAATCAGTACTTCTATTTCCTCTGACACTATAAACCCGTTCACGAGAGTAGGTGTTTGCTTTCGATAGTGAGACAGTCCAGCTTGTATTTGTCTTTTACACTAGTTGCATCTGGCAGACTGTGACTTTGAAAAGAAGATAGTCCAACAAATCAACTTGAGAAAGACATTTCTGTCAGTCTTGGTAATTACTGAGTTAGGAAATATAACTGCAGGGCATCTCTTGTATTTTTTTGTGAGGGGAGTTCAGTTTTAAAGCACAAAGCCTAATTACCAATTTGGTTGACTATTCATTAAAATGTGTCCTCATCCTCCTCGGTGGTTTCCTGCCGCTGCCTTTGCTGACTGAGTGCAAAGCAGGGCAATAAAACAGATCGGTTTTCACATAGATACAGGTGGCCCAAACATCTACACCCGGGCCGGTGGTGGCAAAAAAAGGAACACATATTGGTTTTATCTTACTGAGGAGTGACAATTAACATTATCAGCAGTCATTGTATAAGGCAGGGGACCCATAATGATTGCTGCACCAGGAGCAGTTATATAACCCACAGCATTTGTGCAAGTAGAGGTAAGAATTCCATAATATATGTAATTTTTTTCCCACCTAAATTATGATAATAACATGTTTAGAAAGATTTTTAGAGAAATCACATGATTGAATTTTGTGCAAACTATTTAAAATAACATTCTGATCTATGATGAGTCTCTGAGGATAGGGTAGGTCCTCTAAATATCAAAATAGCATCAGAAAGGACGGGGCAATTGGCCTTGAAATGGCCAATTAAACCTCTGTAACTGCTTTAGATTGTGTTGGTTTGATGTGAGGCCACCACATTGTTGCGATCTACGGCAAAGGAGGACATAACCTGCAGATATACTCCTAAACTGCAAAAGCAGTCCCACTACACATTAATAGCCTACTGGACAAAAAACAGCATCCAGAACCACATAATACAACGTATAGCAGATCACCTTGTCTGCTGTTGTTGGCAAAAGACTCCTGTAACTATACTTATAATTTGCAACACGGAGGGCTGTGTACTTCCTGGAGCATTTTCATTAGTGCAGTTAGAAACTTCAGAGCCAATAGCCCGTCTTTCATTCCCTGTCATGTTGCCATGGAAACAAGAGGAGAAGTAGGGAACACACAGGAAATGCATTTATATTTTCTCAGAGTACAAGGACTAGTCAAGTCCTCAGGTTGACTAATTGTGTGCTTTTTTTTTATGTGTTTTTTCAAAAATAAAAAAGAAGCAAGTAGCCCAAACAACTAATGAAAGGAAATAATCTAGAAAATAAATATATAATTTAAATATGAACTGCTGATACAGACAATTGTAGATAATTGTCAAAACAGTGTCTGACATCTTGCAGAATCTGTTGTGACATTGATCAAACACGACATTTAGCATGTGGGTGTCACTCAAAGTATCTCACAGTGTCGAGTGCTAAAGAGTAACTGGAACATCAAAAACACACATACGTGAAATATGTACATATAATATATTATTCAGTGCAAAAATAAAATGATCATGACACAACGATAAAAATACTATCACGCTGTCATTAATAGACGTTATCCCATGCATGCTTTATGATGCAGGTAGCCTATAATAACTTGATGGACATCAGGGATGGCACATTCATGGTGTGATCATCTGCTGTCTTTGAGTAGGTGCTGATGCTGCGCATGGCTTATCGCACATTATTTTCAGTGTTTGATTACAATCTGCATAGAGATCACAAACGCTGTGACTGGAAGTTTTATGATACGGCTCCATCTTCTGTTTTCTAGTAGAACGTACTGTTCCAAACTGGACCAATGCAGATTCCTTAACAAATGTCTCTTGTTATTGCTGAGAAGCCATTTGTGTCCATCCTGTGCTCACACTTAGTCATGAACAATGCAAGTTCGAGATGGCCAGCCAAGTAATACATCAACAAACAACAGTTTTGAACATTATAGCATCACATCACCCTCCCTTAATACTGTCTTGCAGGACATTTTTTTTAATTATTATATGAATTAAATGCCAAACCACCACTGTCACCTGTAGTGATTTGTTGAACATCACCGCTAAGGATTTCATCTAAAAAAGGTCCATACCATTTTAATACTACAAAAGACTAGTACAAAACTATGAAATCCAGATAACATGACTGAACGTTAAGACATTGGGCCTCATACAGGAAGCGATAGGAGAACTAATTTCTTCTTTATTTTGTTTGTTTCCATGATTTGTTCTTCTTTTGTTAGTACCCACTGATTCATGGGATTCATTTTTGCTCTTCTCTTAGGCGAGAGAACATTTTACGATTGGTCGAAAGAGCACTCTTAACAAGATAAGAAAAAAACATCTTGTTTTCACAGTCCACAAATTGTTTGTCCAACACAAGGAAACATCAGTTTTAAATTTGAACAACATAAAAAACACATATCGTTTCATCAAATTTAGATTATTATATGTTTTAGAGTAATTATAATGATTGGATTATTCATTTTGTGGGCTAAAGAATTACTATTGATCCATTGATCATTTCTTAGATGCATTTTGATTTTCCTGTAACACCAGTACTGACGCTCTGGAAAATCACGTTTACTTAGTTCAAGTTTATATAACAGTACCTCAATTTCACTAGTGCTGACGTTCTTGTTCTTAAAACATTTTTTGGTGGCATCTCTCCAATTCTAGGGCATTTGCCAGAGTATTTGCACACGGCACATCACCTTATATAGGGTTCAGGGGGCGTTACATACAGTATGCTAATAATAAACAATCTGCCACACGCCTCCAATTTATGATTGGATGGCGTTGGATGCTTGGTTAAGGCTAAAGTTAAGATGCCAATTCATGACCTTGACTGACAACTATACAGTATGTGCATATGTATAACTCAGTGATAGTCTAGAGATCTTTGCACCATTTTGTATTTGATTTGTGTGCACTGCTGTACAGTACAGTGACAAACTGCCGTAGAAAGTTGAGTGAAAAAGAAGACTTTTGGTTCAAAATAATAGGACCGTGCTTCAAGGCATCCCAGCGGAATCACTCCCCCTTCGGAGGGAAGACCAGGTCATGTGTGATTACATTATATAAGGCTCTCCCTGTGAGAGCTGGCCTACAG
>CAKALG010039766.1:0-16036 GCA_916700815.1 Helicolenus hilgendorfi
GTCAGGCTGTGAGGGGGAAGCAGCGCTGCAGCTTTCAGACGACTCTGGCTCTGTTCACAGCTCCAACACTTATCTCCCCTGAGCAGGTGTGTGTGCGCTTGTGAGCAAGCACGGATTTATCTGACTTGTTTTTCTCAACATTCAGATGGGTGTTTGTGCAATTGCAACTGTGGATTTGTGTGTGTGTGCGAATGTATGGGGAATTTGTGTAATATGTGAGTATGTACATTATATATGTTTTGTGTATCTGTGGATGTGTACGTGTGTTTTTATATATATATAAACAATGTATATTTATATATATATAGTAGGCTATTCATTGTGTATATGGAAGTGTTTGAGTGAGTTTTATGGAGAAGATTTAGTGCTGAATTGCTGGGAGGCTGCCTGTATATACTCTTATCACTGAGGAAGTGGAAGAAGATGAGGCAGAAACAGAAACAAGGTGAATGAGAGACACTTCAGAAATACCTCCCTCTCTCCTGCTTTGTTCTCCTTAAAGAAACTTCACAGTAATAACCTCTGCAATTTTCCAAAGTGGACAATGCAGCAGTGTACTTTTAGGAGAGTCGAGACACTGTTGAAGAGAATGTGTGAGTGCTGCTTCACACCGAGCCGTGTTGAAGTCAGGAGAGGCTCTGGGAACAACTCATGAATTCTCACTCCTATTGCTCATAAGAAAACTCTACACACTGATGCTTGTCATGTATTATTCTCACTACTACACACACTCCACCAGCATGCTCTTTTTTTCTTTTAGAAGTAAAACTGATTGTAGTGGTGGATTATGGAGAAGACCCACTGGAAGCCAACAAGTGGGGCAACATATAATCATGGCATATGAAATTAGATGGTGCAAAGATGGAGTTCGTGATTTTGTGGACTTTCCACCAGAGCTGTCAGAGTTTTAGCTATTGTTAATGTTTTAAAACAAGGATGGCGTTTGGTAGACTGGCTGAGAAATGGTAAATCTGAGACCTGAATGTCTTTACAAACCGTCATATATGTTATATATCTCTATATCTAACCACATTGTATCTGATTGGTTGGGGTGGACCCATTTGAATATGTACTGAAGTTGATTTGCCAGAGAGTAATGGTAAAGATGAGCTGCTTTGAGTCCTCCTTGTGTTTTTGTTTTTTGCAGAGCGGATAGTTAAATTCTTGTTTTTCCAGTAGAATTGAGAAATGATTGAGTCCAGAGATTTAAACCAGGTGGGGTTGGAATGAGATAGCTGTCAATAGATCATTTATTTTAGGAAGTATTGTCATTTTAACAGTAGCTATTCTGCCCAATGAGTGAAAGTGGTAGTTCATCCAGCGGAGAAAGTTGTCAGTTATTGTTTTTAGTAGTGGAGTGAAGTTGAGAGTGAACAGCTCCGACAGCCTGGGGGGAAATATTAATGCCAAAGTACGTGATGTGACCTGTGCATAGAGGGATAGGTGGTGGATGGGCTGCCATATCCCAGCTGTTGCTATCTAGTGGAAGGAGTGAAGATTTATTCCAGTTTATGGAGTAATCAGAGATGTTGGAGTATGATTCAATGAGTTTGATGGGTTCCTATAGTGACGAGTCAGGGTTTTGTAGAAAAAGTAATATGTCATCAGCATAAAGACTGATCTTATGATGCGTGTTGACTGTTTGTATTTCTTTTATGTAGATATTCTGACAGATGGCTAAGGCTAAAGGTTGTATGAAAATGGTGAATAAAGAGGGAGAGAGTGGGCATCCTTGTCTAGTCCCCCCTGTGCATTGTGAAGCTCTGTGAGGTTCGTCCATTGGTGATGACGGTGGCTGAAGGTGGAAGTGTATAGAATGATGACCAAGTTAATAAGTGATTTCACAAAGCAAAATCTTTGTAATGTGGTTAGAAGAAATGTCCATTTTACTCTGTCGAAGGCTTTTTCTGAATCTAAGAGCGTTTTCACATTAGGTACAATTGATCTGTACCGTGCCCGAGTACGATTGCCCCCCCCC
Source organism: Helicolenus hilgendorfi (assembly GCA_916700815.1). Lineage (NCBI taxonomy): Eukaryota > Metazoa > Chordata > Actinopteri > Perciformes > Sebastidae > Helicolenus > Helicolenus hilgendorfi. Next base: position 1,979 of record CAKALG010039766.1, read on the forward strand.
CCCCTCCGATCAGCTTTCACATTAGTAAAGTTGTTCCGTACCCAAGTACACTTGCGTCATCATCCATGTGTATTTGTTTATGTTGAGATCAGCTGGGCTAGTGGTGGAGCATCGTAAAACACTTCATTCAAACTGGTTAATTTATAAACTTATTCTACAGAGTTTGATGTGAAAATAGGCCGACTCTACACATTGTCTCCCCCCCAACCCGTCTCTCTCTCTCTTCCCGCTGAGCACCTGAGCGTCCCTCGTTCTTCGCAGACAGACCATTAAATCAGCTAAATAAAATAACAAACATCCCCAGACCCCATCGCCTATTGTCTATAAATTTAAGGAACCTCTCGCCGGCCATCCTGCTGTATCATCCACGGCTGTGCAGTTCTGAGGATGAGATGGCACATGCTGCGCGCAGATACAGACATAGATAAGAAACAGTTTTATATTTATACAGATTTGGGAGGAGACCGGCGGCGTTGAAAAAAGCCTGTCCTTTCAAAACTACTCGCTAACTGCTAACGTTACTCACCTTAAATAGCGATCCACTTCCTTGTTTTGGTACGGTTGGCTTTCACACCTGATGTGAGCCGTACCCGAGTACACATGATCCGTACTCCAGACCACCTTTTCAAGTGGACTCGAGTATGTATCGACGAACCGTGCCCGAGTACGGTACGGAGCATTCACACTAATCAATCGAACTGGACTTTGGGGACAAGTGTACTCGGATCCGGGCACGGGTCCCTAATGTGGAAGCACCATAAGGTGGCTATGATGGTTCCTGCTTGCTTTAGTGATGAATAATGAATTAAATCAAACAGTCTGCGTGTGTTGTTGGATGAATGTCTACCTGTGCTATAGCCGGTTTGATCTGGGTGAATTATGGATGGAGTGACTTTTTCTATTCTGTGAGTAAGTGCCTTAGTTATGATTTTTATATCTACGTTGAGGAGGGAAATGCGACGGTAACGCTTGTCAAATTTAAACGCAAAGTGCTTTCCAGATTAAAAGAAATCTGAATCCCATGTACGCCGCCCCACTATGTGACATATAAAATTGGGAACATGAGAGCACATATATCAAACAGCACTGAGTTCATACATGAGATGGAGGTGCATGCTCAATATAAGAGAAATAACTTAATAAAATAACATGACACCGTGGGCTGGTTTTCCTCCTGTCCTCCCCAGCCGCCACTGTGTGTGTGTGTTGCTCTGGGTGCCAGCATGTGTGGGTTTTTTGGTGCAGCGAATGTATTTTTCTGTGTGTGTGTGTGTGTGTGTGTGTGTGTGTGTAGTTTGTGGGGTGTTTCTTTTAAGAGATGTGTTTTTTTGAAGGATATCTAAACTCCAAAGTCTCCCTCTTTCTCTCTCTTCCAAGCCCACTACATCACCATGGCAACCGGACCAATCAGCTTCACTGAATATGCCAGATAAGTCTGACTTGAAAGACTAAGAAAATCCCTCCTTACCTCTCCTCCCTCTCTCCCTCCGACTCTCATCTATTCCTTGCCCTCTCATCCTCTTCCCTCCCTTTACTCTCTCCATGCAATTTCTTTTCTTTATCTCCTCTGTCCTTGTCACTCCTTCACTGCCGTACACATCTCACTATTCTCTTTGTCTCATCCTCCTCTGCATGGCTTTTCCCCTCCTCCTACCTCATTCCCTCTCATCCTCTTTTCCTCTTTCTCCTCGTCTGCTTTACTTCCCTCAACATGCATTTCTCTTCCTCTCTTCCTCTCCTCTCCCTTCCTTCATTGGATTAAAGAGACACACCCAGACATTGTGCAAAAAACATCTCTCTCCATGGCAAAGGCCCACAGTGAGATATGAGGACTGGCATGCTGCTGACACTCACCATCTGTCCCCGAGACATAGGGACCCAGAGAGAGAGAGAGAGAGTGGAGGGGGGGCAGGCTTATAGGAAGCCGCCAAGAAGACAGCCTCTTCACGCTTCAAGGGCAAAACTGCTGCTCTACTTACAATATATGAAGCAAAGCTTTAAATTTGGCACTGAAAAAAGACGCCTTATCCTTCCACAGATATGGGAACCGATATTAACAAATGAAAGTGTGGTGGTGCCAGCTGTAAGAGTGCTGGAATGTGATCCAACCCTTGGGCGCAGGTGATAAAACATTGGTTGTCAATCCAAAAATGATAATATAATCGACCAGATACTAAATCACCTCACATTAATATCCTTAAAGGAGCAAACCAGTAGTTTTGCATAACCAGTGTAGTAAATCCAGTGTGCTACCAACTAATATTACCATTTACATGCAAGTGGAGCAAACATTTTTTAAAGTTTTTTTTATCTCATTGGTACGTTTTTGAGCAAATATGGGACCACAAGAGCTTTAGTCAAGAGCTAGGCACTAGAGCTTTTTTTGCACATTCCTGTTTGCATTTCTACCATATCAGAAGAACATTTACATTTATTCATTTGGCAAATGCATTTATCCAAAGCAAGCAACAAATGAGGTACAATCCAAGCCGCTGTAAATCCAGGGAAAGCCTTCGAGAATAAGTGACACAACACTCAGTTTCTCGTTCCACCCGTTACCGTGCGTAACCATGGCTACTGTAACCCATGACCCATTCACACCTAAGCACCCATGACAAAACCAGAGAGCTTCCTTTGTCTCACCTTCTTCTTTCTCAACCTCTGCTGCTCTCTTTCTCCTCAACTCACCTCCAGAGCAGCTGCTCTGCACCTCACCTCAGCTCTCAGCTATGGCCTGCTCAGCAGCTACAGCCCACAAGAACTTCTTCTAAGGCAGAGGACATAAAAACCTGCTCTTTTAAGATTCCTGCTTAGCTTTTAAAAATACGACATCAATATTCTCTGAGGTGAAATATGGCGTACCTCAGGGCTCTGTTCTTGGCTCTCTGCTCTTCTCCCTATACATCGCACCTTTTGGCCAAATTACACGTAGTTATGGAATAGATTTCCAATGTTACGCTGATGACATGCAGCTGTATATACCTATAAAAGCGAGGTTCGGTCACAAATTATTAAATTAAAGGCCTGCCTGTCTGCATGTCAAGTAATTTCCTGCTCCTAAATTCAGATAAAACTGAGATGCTGGGTCATTGGCCCTGCAGTTTGATCAGGTAACAGTAGCTCTAGATAACTGTGTGGTATCCTTGAGTTCAACACTTAAGAATCTTGGCGTCATGTTCGATTCAACTCTGTCTTTTGATCAACACATTAAAGACATCACAAAGATCGCTTTCTTTCACCTACGCTACATCGCTAAAATCAGGTCTTCTTTATCCATGGCTGATGCAGAGATTCTAATCCACGCCTTTGTATCATTGTATCATTCAGACTAGATTACCGCAATGTTTTGCTTTCAGGTCTGCCTTGTTCTAGTACCAGAAGCCTTCAAATGGTTCAGAACGCTGCAGCAAGAATCACAGGGCTGACACATAGAGACAGACAACCATTCACACTCACATTCACACCTACGGGACATTTAGAGTCAACAATGAACCTAACCTGCATGTGTTTGGACTGTGGGAGGAAACCTGAGAACCTGGAGAAAACCCACGCTAACACGGGGAGAACATGCTAACTCCACACGGAAGGACCCCAAGCCAGATTCAAACCTGCAACCCTCTTGCTGTGAGGCGACATTGCTAAAGGTAGACAAAGAACATGGAACATGTCAGTAAGCGCAACTGAAGATGGTATACCCTCAGATCAGATTTCTGTAAATCCAAAAATATCAAAATCAAATTGATTTCTATAATTCAGACATGTTGGCAATTGCCAGCCCTCAGACTCTGTTGAATAGGTCACCTGGTTCCTCTCATTCTAAGCACTCATAGTCCTCACTCTCCACTATTTGTGTCTGAGGAGCGATTTGGCCTGTAACCTCTCCTGGCGCTGAGCTCTAATTACTGACATTTCTTCTGAGAGGTGCTACTGCATTGTGGGTATTTCAGCACCTTTCATTCCATCAGTGGGAGCACTTGGAAAGGTCACTCTCAACATAACACACTGTCTAGTAAATCAATGAGCCAACCTTCGCTGATGTGTGCGTGCGTATTCTAGTGGGTGTGTATGTGTTTACGGACTTTAATTTTGGATACAACGAAAGTGTGATTTCAAATACAGCAAACAGAACAAAAATCTCACTCACAAACCAATTTGTTTTCCAATTAGCTGAATGCATTTTGCCATGTCTGTCTCTACACCCCTCTCTCTGGTGATCTGTGTTTATCTCCAGTGGGATATAGAACTGATCCCACTCAGATTTATGCTGAGTCTGAAACTCAGCCTGAACCTTTGGTAGCCCTCACCAGAATGAGATCAAAGCCATGAGGACAGCGAGGAGTGCAAACAGAGAAGGGCCCAGGTCAATCTGATACTGATGCATTCAAAATCTACTTCACTTTTCAATATGAAAGTGGAGTATTTCACAACATTTAGAAATATAACAACTCTGTATTTTTTCTGCTTATTCCCCAATCACACCGTGCCAATAAGACTTCAAAGTCATAGATTAAGCTTGAAACAAGTCATCTTCACAGCCCTGTGGATCTGCAAGTTTGGCAGAGACATGCTTACATCAAAGAAACAGGATTGTATTTAGGACTAGACTGATTGATTTGATAAAGTTTAATTCCAACATTAGATACACACCTCGAAAAGAACATTATAACCACAGCCGACTGAGACTATTGGTCAACACCAGGGACCAGATGAATAGAACTCTGTGCAGTCAAATATAAATATAGATGCACTGCTTTTGTCTGAGTTTGAAGGGCATACACGTAGTTCTGTTTAAACCAGACTAGTAGTCTACAGACATGCTAGCAGCTCAACAGTCCTTTGAGCTAAATGCTACCATGCTAATGGTGATGTTTAGCAGGTATAATGTTTACCACATTCACCATCATAGTTTAGCATGTTAGCATGATAACATTTAGCACTAGACATTAAGTCCAGCTGAGGCTGATGGGAATGTCATTAGTTTTGCAGGTCTTAAAGCAAAGTATTGGACACATTATAATGTTGACCCGATGATGTTGATTAGTCAGAGGATCGCCAAAGTTATTACAATTCATCCTGAGGACATGAAAATGTAATTGTAAAAATGTAAATCATTTTTTTGATCGAACATGTACACAGCGCACAGTGAAATGTAGTCTCTGCATTTAACCCATCCTAGTATTAGGAGCGGTGGGCAGTTACTACACTGCACCCTGGGGAGCAGTTTGGGGGTCCAGTGTCTTGCTCAAGCAGCCCTGTCTCCTAAAAAATAATTTCCCATACAATGAAACTCCATTGTGAATCACGTTACGATTGTTTTAAACATGTAACAAATACATTTGTAATGATAGTTCGCGGGAGTGCGTGTAGGGAGGAAGTCGAGGGGATGAATAAGTCAATGAAGCAGGACTTTCCCCCAGGAGGCCGGCCCTGTCCTGTGTGAAACTTATTTTAAACCAAACCATGATGTTTTTTCTAACCTAACAAAGAAGTCTTGTTGCCTAAACCTACCAAAGTAGTTGTATTGCCTAAACCTAACCAAATACTTTTGTTGCCTAAACCTAACCAAGTGGTTTTATTGCCTAAACCTAACAAAGTAGTTTTATTGCCTTCATCTAACCAAGAAGATTATTGACCTAACTAAGTAGTTTTATGTCCTAAACTTAACAAAATAGTTGTATTGCCTAATCGTAACCAAGTAGTTTTATTGCCTAATCGTAACCAAGTAGTTTTATTGCCCAAACCCTACCAATTAGTTTTATTGCCTAAATCTAACAAAGTAGTTGTATTGCCTAAACCTAACAAAGTAGTTTTATTGCCTAATCCTAACAATGCAGTTTTATTGCCTAAACCTAACCAAGTAGTTTTATTGCCTGAACCTAACCAAGAAGTTTCATTGCCTAAACCTAACCAAGTAGTTTTATTGCCTAAACCTAACCAAGTAGTTTTATTGCCTACATCTAACCAAGAAGATTATTGCCTAAACCTAACCAAGTAGTTTAATTGCCTAAACCTAACCAAGTAGTTTTATTGCCTAAACCTAACCAATAAGTTGTATTGCCTACATCTAACCAGGAAGATTATTGCCTAAACCTAATCAAGCAGTTTTATTGCCTAAACCTAACCAAGTAGTTTTATTGCCTAAACCTTACCATGTAGTTTTATTCTCTAAACCTAACCAAGTAGTTGTATTGCCTAAACCTAACCAAGTAGTTTTATTGCCTACATCTAACCAAGAAGATTATTGCCTAAACCTAACCAAGTAGTTTAATTGCCTAAACCTAACCAAGTAGTTTTATTGCCTAAACCTAACCAATAAGTTGTATTGCCTACATCTAACCAGGAAGATTATTGCCTAAACCTAATCAAGCAGTTTTATTGCCTAAACCTAACCAAGTAGTTTTATTGCCTAAACCTTACCATGTAGTTTTATTCTCTAAACCTAACCAAGTAGTTGTATTGCCTAAACCTAACCAAGTAGTTTTATTGCCTACATCTAACCAAGAAGATTATTGCCTAAACCTAACCAAGTAGTTTAATTGCCTAAACCTAACCAAGTAGTTTTAGTGCCTTAACCTAACCATGCTGTTTTATTGCCTAAACCTAACCATGTAGTTTTATTGCCTAAACCCAACAATGTAGTTTTATTGTCTAAACCTAACCAAGTAGTGTTGTTTAGTGTTTTGTTTTGTTTAAATTTACAACATTAACCACGTGTTTAAGACTGTAACCGTAATCCAGTAGAAAATATGTTTTCTCATAAATACAATTTTGTAGGAGACAGGGTTGGCTAAAGGACACCTCCACAGTGACCAGGAGGCAAACTGGCACCTCTCCAGCGACCAGTATACAGTACTTGGTCCATGCAGAGACTTGATCTAGCAAACCTCCCACTCCTAAATCAAGAACCTATTGACTGAGCTACTGATGCTCCATGAACAAGAATGTCTAAACCATGTCTGATTATGATAATCCATCAAGTAGATGTTGAGATATTTCACTGCATATGTAATCAGGCACATGTGCGTGGAGACGCCCCATTTGTATACAGAAGCAGCTGCAGCAATCACCACCTGTCCACCACGTTCCCACCTTGTCAGTCACCTTATCTCTTTAACCACCAGCACACCTGCCCCTCATCCCCACATCAGACAACACCTGTCTTCAAATCACCCAGTCTCTGTATGCACAAGTGGGAGCATTGCTTGTGGCTGGCTGGGGACTCTTTTTTTGTGATCATTTTTTTTTATTGAGAAAGGTATAGAGAAGATATGTTACTCATCATTCATTTTACGCCTTTGTAAGTCCCCTTCCCCCCATACACAGGTACTTATATCATTCCAGGCCTAATACAAACTCCTATAGTGTGGTGGTTGCCATCTTAAGGCCAACATTTTCTTGGCTGCAGTGAGACCAGCCCATAAAATGCTGGTCTAATGAGGAGTCCTCTGTTAATAGAAGCAAAGTAGGTCAAAGTGGAATCCTAACTTCAAGAATGTCACTTAAGGTGAGAGATATTTACTTCCAGAATTGAAACACATCTTGGCATCTCCAGTACATACTGTATGCATGAATGACCCCAGGGCACCAGATGGACACAGGCCAGAGTTGGGAAATGTAATGACCTTCATAGAGTGATGCTTTCTAGGGGTGAGGTACACCCTATCGGCCAATATATAATGTATTAAATGATGATCTGGATTTTTTGATGTAACACACAAATTTTTCCAAACCTTGTCCCAGGAAATCTTTTCATCATTTGGTTAAGTCGCTACACCATGCAGCTTCTACTGATAAAGGTTTGCAAGGTACAGAAATAAATTTGTAAAGTTTAGAAACCATCCCTGTTTTGATCCCACTGGAGGAGCCAATATTTTATGAAGAGGGTGTGTAGGGTGTGCTGATTCCCATGGGACGCCATATGCCTGCATGGCTGACCTCAACTGCAGATAGAAAAAAAGAAGAAGACGAACCCGGGAGATATTATTCAGCATGTAAATCAGTAAAGGCTCGTAAGCCACTGTCACCATACAGGTCCTTTAATACATTAATTCCCCTGTTCTTCCATTGTGGGAATGAGACAGGTATATTGGCAACAAGAAGTGAGAAATGATTGAAAATTAGCGTGTGATTGTGATGTGTCTGCTTCATTACAGTACGATAAGTTACAAGTAGAAGTGTTTGCAAAAACACAGATTCAACCACCACTGAGTTCCATACTGTGCATGGTCATGTAATGGAAACGGAGCCGTTTGCTGATTGAGAGATGCCCTGGAAAAAAACTAAATTAAATTAAATTAAATTAAGTTTTTTGCTTTTTTGTCAGAGTCCTTTACAATCAAGGACAACATGAAAGGATCACAAACAGGGAAAATGAGACCCACATGGGTAAATGAAAAAGGTACTAAAATGGAGCACACTTTAGTTAATGTGGGTAGTCTACCGACTACACCAGTGCGTTCTGTGGATTATACAGAGTAACAGAGACTGTTTCTGGAAAGGCATGTTGCTTCATTTATCTAAATCATAGACAAATGCAGCCACAACTATCTGCTCTTCCACTATAGATGTATTTAGTTGCATTGCTCTTATGTGTACATAATGTGATTTCTCGTCATTATGGGATTCAAAAACTGTAGTAGTTTTATGAGTTTTCCATGCTGAGAGCACATGTAGAGTAGAAATCCCATTCTCCTTTCCTTTCCTCAGATTACTCTTCCTCTCTCCTGCAGATGATGCTTGACTGTTAAGTGTATGCTAATGATCTGCGAGTATTGCAGTGATTTTGCAGAGCACACCTCACTTTAATTGCACAAGGGAAATTAATTGGTTGCACGGTAATTACACTCAGAAAGACACGCAAAGGAAGACGGTCCTCACAAGTGATTAACTCTTGTGAAAATGTCGCATTTGGTTTAGGTGTGCGCATGGTTTTTAAGAGCATGTGGCGAGGAATTGGTGAGGCCCCCAGGGCCTCATGGGTTCTCTTAGTACCCCCCTGATCCCAGGGGAGTTCTGGGTAAAAGTCTGATGCTTATTACTGAGGCAGAGATGGCAGTTACTGTAAGAATTGTCTCTTCCTGTTGCTGTTTGCCTCTGTAGTCGTCACTGCCACTCTGTCGCTGGGGGAATAGAAAAGTAAAATGTGAGATGGAGACAGCTGTCCTCGTTTCTCAGGACTTGTGGTGGTGGGAGTTTTTCAAATCCCAGTAGAAAAGAAACACAGAAGCAGGCTCCTTTCTCTTTCTCCTGCGTCCAGAGAGCTGCCGGTAAAGTTTTTATCTTAATACTGTTGTTCTTAATACTTATGTTTGTCAACACATCTGTATTACAGCACACACAGTGAGGTACAGGCTGAAGGTGAACGGCTCAATTCCACTGACCAATGAGAAGAAAGAAGGTGAGTAAACTGAAGGACTTCACAGCATATAGGAAACTAAAAAGTCTGCACTAGTGTTCAGTAAGTTAGGAAATATGACAAAACCAATATCAACAGCCTTTTTCTTCCATTACAAAGACGAGGAAAATACTTCCTGGTTAAAAACTGTGATTAAATATGTATAGTATGTAATATAATTGACAATTTAAGATTGAACACTCTAACCCGTGACTTGAGTTTGTTTATTTACACAGATTAAAATCACACAAATGACGTTACAAATTATAATGAAGCCCAAAAGGGCTCATTGATTGCCTCTTCCTTAAGAATATCTATTCCGATTCCTGCCCAACCAGCAACCAGCGACCAGCGACATGGACAAAGACAGTGCCGTAGCTACTGCGGAAGTCCCTGAGGTCTGAGGACATATGCTCCTCTTGTATTTGGTAATTTTTCTGAATGAAAACATGTCCCTACAGTATCTCTGTACTGAACACACACACATGACAGAAAATGTTATTGATCTTCTCATCCGACTCTGCCGAAAACAGCATACAAGAATATTTCCCAACATTTTAGACTTTTCCTTTCATCATCATCATCATCAATCAAAGTGATGGTGAAACCTCCCCAGACACTTCAGCACTGCTCCACCATCACTCTGATCGATGATGATCATAGAACGCCTCAGGGGGGGTGAAAATAGGAACTCAACACGGTAAATGAAATCTACTGTCTCAGTTAGTGGGGATGGGACAGATACATTTTGTCTTTCAGCATGGTTCATGTAAATCTAGCCAGTGTTTAATTTGAACTTAACGCCGCTCACTTGCTTAAAAGACAGTCAACTTTCAACCAGGTCTCTGCATCATCTTACTCTTCACTCGTGCCCGCTCTCTCGCTCTCTCCAGCTCCTTCCACGTCACACAATCGGATGTTTTCCCAGGGGAAGCATCCATATTTGTTTATCTTTAAATATCCTGTTTATTCCCACAAAAAGCTCCTGTTCTCCTCAGAGGATGCTGGGAGGGTGTCAGCGTGCAGGGGGCGACCCACGGTCCCTTTCATCTCTGCCTTTCATTTATTATTCAGACCCACCAGCGAGTCTGCAGCGAGAAGCTTCACCTCATCCTTATCAGGCCTGCTTCCAATAATTATAGTCCCTGTTATTACTGCACCGCTTACTTTACTCCACACACACACACACACACACACACACACACACACACACACACACACACACACACACACACACACACACACACACACACACACACACACACACTTTGAGTTTTTTATTAGTGATCCACACAACAGTGTTTTCAAAAAGGGAACAGAATCAGGGAGTGGTGAATTGACTGTTGGTTTGCTGATATTGTTCTTTTAGTAAAAAATAAGATGAGGCTCAGTCTGTTTACATACTGATTACATATTTCTTTATTACACGGTGTGTACGAGGACGCAAGTAAAAGAACCCAAATGCAGACAACCAGGCAGACAGGAGCAGTTCAGTAAAATGATGATACAAATGCTTAAAGACAAAGACAGCAAGTCCAGACAGAAGTATAGCAGAGACTCCACAGTTTAATCGGAACGAGGCAGGTACCGGTACAGATCTGAGGTTTTAAAGCAACATCAATGATGGTATATGATGTATATGCTGATTAATACTGGAGAATGAGAAACAGGTGAGAAACAAGTGGATGTGGGTGTCAGGTGACCGGACAGGTAAATCCAAGGGCATGTGGTGGATGGAGGATGACAAGGACAACAAAGCTTCAGAGAAATGCAGGAGCCTCGGGAAGAGGGAATGTATTCTAACACAACGGAAAAGTTATTCCTCATTTGAAACGTGTGTCAATCTCCCTTACATGTATACAGTCTTTTCAAAATAAACTTGCGTTTTCCAACGCGCCAAAACTGGTTAGGTTTAGAAACAGATTGTGGTTTTGGCTAAAATAACTACGTAATTAGCATTATTTTTATTCTGTAGCCCAGTGGTGTTCCTTATCACAACATTAAAATTTTGGTCAAAGTATGTATGTTTTAGTGTCAAAATGCTATTTTCCTAAGCCCTTCTAAAACCTTTTTCCCCCAGTTATCTTATATCAGAGTTGGGCCAGTGTAAAAATGTTCAAACCGGTTTGATATTAGCCACAACACTGGACCGGACCGGTATACTGAATTTTACCACTAGCCGTCACACTTGCTAACATTACGGGCCACTGAGCTTGCAATACACTGGCCATGCTGTCGGCACGCTCCCTGTTTGGTGAAGCAGACAGGATTATCAGCTCGGAAGCTGAGCAACGTACTGCTGTGGACGCACGTTAGTTCAGATCCTAAAATCACACAATAACACAAACTAACTAACTAACCAATCAGTGCAGCGGTAGACCAACAACTCCTGAGAGGTAAAATTACTTTAGTCATAATGATGATGATGATGATGATGATGATGATGTAAATGGAGTCTAGTCTGACAGCGATATAATGGCTTCAGTTCCCTGTCAGAAAGAGCTGTCTGATGGCGAAGTAAACTTCAACTGATATTGATTTAATTTACTAATAATTAAATTACATCTATAGTGCACAAATCTAAGCCAACTCTAGTAGTGTGTCCTTTTGTGTAGCTTTTGACTAATTAATCCATTAAACCGTACCTTAACCGTATTTTATTTGCCATAACTACAGTTTTTCCCTCAGTTTCATCAAGTTAACTGTCATGTGAATAAATATTTTTTTAAACCTTGGCATTAACCATTAAGAAAAAGGTTTTGAAAGTTACTTAGGCTTCTGTAGAATCAACCTGGTTATGTTTAGGCAACAAAACTACGGTAACGGCCGCTGCTAGGTTCAGCCAACAAAACCACTTAGTTAGGTTTAAGACAAACATCATGGTTGGCTTTAAAATAAGTACATAAACAAAGTAAAATATGTACGTAAATAACGTAACATAAGTGGGACACAAACATGGATCTCCTGGTTGAAGGTCCTGTGTTTGTTGGAGCCATCCACCTCCCCTGCTATACCCACCATAAGGAGTTTTGCTTCACTAGCTTTTGAGCGTAGCATATTCATGTGGATGCATTTACATTGCAGTCGGTACAGACCACATGGCGTGAAATGACATGCCAAAAGCATGATTGGCGTCGTTATTGCACTCAAAATGACTTACAAATAGCCGTGTGATTCATACACCATTTGGTGAGACTAGGGCTGATGAAGATTAAGAGCGAGTAGAGCCGAGCAGAGGAAATAAAGGATTTGTAGTGTGTGGAAGACGGTTAACGAGAGTAGAGTGATCCAGTAAATAATTCAGTGAAATCAGAAGCAGCACTGACACGCAGCTCATTGGTCTGTTAGTAGTTGGTTGTGACGTTAAAATTAGATTAACCACTGCTGATCAAAGGAAATGCCCAAAGTGAGGAAATGTGTCTTATCTTTCTGTGTGTGTCTGTGTGTGTGTGTGTGTCAGAGAAAGACAGAGCACATGACTATTACCAACAGTGCAGGAACCCTTGCAGAAATAGCTACACAGACAGTTTACTCTCTGTGGGAGCTGCTGACGCAGCCTGCATGCAGCGTGTGATTTTCAGCTGATTGCGAGTCACTGAGCTCTCTTCTCCTACATTGGCCTTTTGTTGTCGAGGAACTGTGGAGTACCTGTGTGCCTGCCCCGTCTCCGTAGCGCCCATCGATTTTCCTCTTTTCCCAGCCGCCAGCCCTTTCCCTCAAATCAATGCTCCCGAATTGCTTTTTTACCACCAAAAATGTCAAGTGGTAACCAGCGGAGCGTGAAGGACAGAGAACGTTTCAGAGAATCTTTCCAGGTTGGGCTGTGCCAGATGAGGCTTTTTTGAGGAGAACCTGGTGGTGTCGGACGCTGACAGGAGAGACGGCACAAACAGCCAGCTGTCACCTCCTCTCAGACTATACTGTCAGAGCATGCATAGACAGTGTCAAGCAGGACACCATTACTGTAAAGTTATGAAGTGATGTGAGGACGCATCACCCCACTCATTCTTTCTCTGTGTACTATATTCAGCAAATTGAATGCAATTTTATGTACCCTGTCTCCTACAAATGACCTTCATGCTACTATTTTGCATAATGCATTATTCTGGGATTTATGTTCAGTGCAAATGCTCCAGCCTGGTCTCCTAGTCTAAAAATGGCATTCCCATACAATGTAACTGCGTTGTCATTTTGAGGGGAAACATATTTTCTCGTTTCTTGTTTTTGATGTATCACAAATATGCTCAAGGATGCCCCCAAAAGTCACTCCATGATTCAGTGCAGTAAGCACGCTTGGCACGGTGGTGAGAGTCCCAGAGTAGTGCTTTAAGATGGCAGCAAAAGGTCCAATTGTCTTTGGTGGAGCAAGACATTTCAGACTGTAAAGTGTCAAGCTACAACCAAAGCTGTGCTGGTGAGCTCCGGCAGTGGTTTCACCTTCTGTACATCCAAAAAGTGAGGAATGACTGGATCTAGGGGCATACATTGCCTCAACCAGCTGGCTGTTCTGTTCAGTAAATCTTATGTTCATCCCCCCAGCGACACTGTCCAGTGTGGGGAAAAACTTGACTGTCGTTGACGGTCGGTGGATGCAGAATTGGCTACTTCAGTCAGTCACTGTGGTACAGTTTCTGTTGTCAGCATTGCCCGGGATGCGCCACGTC
>CAKALG010039776.1:0-22338 GCA_916700815.1 Helicolenus hilgendorfi
CCTTCCCCACTCCAACACGGGGAGTTCACAAAGTTCTCAGAGCGCTCCAAGTCACTGACGAAAGCAGCGGAGCCAGAGGGTCCATGGACGCCTCAGTCTGGGAAAAAATGCAGTGAGGGAGGGAGAAACACAGATGAGGGAGTGAGGAGAGGGAAGACAGACAGTACAGTTCTCTCTCTTTTAGATGCTGGCAGGTGACTTTCTCGCTTATAGATTCAAACAACTCTGTTCTGACACATTGCAGAGGAGTCACTGGTGTGGGTAGAAGTGAAAAACGGATAGAAATCTCTCTCTGGGGAAACATACATTGACACATTGAGGATCTGCTTTCATCTCCATCTCCTCCCACTCTCTCTGGGGCAGGCTTTAACCAGAGGAAACTTTCTTCTTCTTTCTCTCAACTTAAACTGCTCTTAACCCGTTTGCAATTCTGTGCGTCCCAAAAAGGAGAAGCAGAGCTCCCCGATCCACGCAGTGTGTGTGCGTTTGAAAGTCCAAACTGGCACAAAATATGCATTCCCAAACAAACAGTAGCCCTGAACAGTAAATCACACAGCTGTTAGAGTTTAGTAGAAGTGCACTTGAATGTCTTCTAGCACCACATGATATCCCTTTACTGGGGGAACGCTAATTAACTTGTTGCTCCTCTTCAAACCGCCTCATTTGCTGCTGAGGCTGTTTCTCGTTTCAGCCGAGACCTGTTTGGGCTCTGCAGTCATTTACACGTTAACAAGCGGCTGAAATTGAACAGGACAAACTCTCCGTGGAGCTTTCGGGCACGTTTCAACGCAGGGACAGAGCGATGCCCCCGTGTGTCACACCTCAGCACATGAAGCTCTTTCTCTCCTTCCTCTCACACACACATGACTACAGCAGCCTCACTTTCACAAGGAGATAATAACGCAGCCTAAAGCCAACACACTCCTGATTGAAACCACATTTTTCCAGCTGAAAAAGATCCATCTTTAAGTTAGATTTCATCATAACGTTTTATATCTGGCATTTAAGAAGCGTTTGACTCTATGATGTCTAGCCTTGGGCTTAAATGTAGTCATAAGGAGAAGTGGGAATCAACTGAGCATTTGCACAACTAATAAGTACAGCTTCTGACATTTTATCAACCTCAGGCAACACAAACTAATAAATCCCTTAACAAGCACGATGCCCTGCCTGGACGCTACACTGGTTCATTAACTGATGTGGACAGACTTTGCATACAGAGTCAAAATCAGACTTTTACACCTGAGACTGATGGCTTCTGAATAAGGGGGCTGAAGGAGGCTGAGGCTGCAGGCTAATCACAGAAGAACAGGATCTGGAGTGGGTGGACAGCTCGAGGCTGGAAGACTGGAAGACATGCTCGACTGGCAAAGCATTTCGCCAGCCAGGCATTCGCTGCTCGCCCACTCCTCATCTAGACTACACCCATCCTAAACCGTCTGGGTGGAAGAATAAAAGAGCTATAGCATTTTACCTCAACGGCAAGGAGACAAGAAATCTCCTCCTTCTCTGCACACCTTAAAGCAAGTGTCAGGATTTCTCCGAATGCATGATGCCACTGTAGCTGTGAAGCCTTTCTAGACAGCTCGACAGTACATTTAGAGGAGAGATTACTTTATGGCATGGTAAAGGATTTCTGTCTGTCTGTCTGTTCACCACCATTTACAGATGGTGATGTGACAGATTTGGCTGTTTGTTGTGGTGTAAGGCCAACGACCACCGACCACCACCAAGGACTGAATGCATTCTGTGATTCAGTTCATTTTTAGGTGCTATTTGAAAAGAGTTTTAACTCCCCTTCTCAAATAAGTTCTGTTGGCCAATTTATAGCCATTACTTTCTTTAATTACTTCCTGTTCAGACTACTATGTCTTGGCCTATTCTGCCCTTAGCCATTTCTTCCTTGCCTTCAGTTTAAAAATGCTGCAGCAACCAGAACCCAATTAGCATCTTCACACTGCTTACCAGAGCATCAGAGAGTGCATTTTTAAAACGTTTTTTTCTACATCCTCAAGCAGGGCCCTTTTTGGCAGTTCCAGCAAGTCCTTTTGGTTGTTTTTCAGTGGTTTCCAAAATAACTCATTATCACTACGTCACCACACACCCCCTGCACTTTCTCTGAGTGTTTTGTATATTGCTGCGGATGGGTTTATATTGGAGTTAATGAAAAGCACGATGCGTTTCAGACAGGCAATAAAGAGTGCCTTGGGCGACGGTATCAAACACTGACGGCTGTGACAAAGCATCAGTATTTGTCGACTTGGGAATGAGAACTGGCTGCACCATTTAAAAGACGATTCATATGAGCGTTTTCTGATCTGCTACCTATCTATGTTTAAGGTTTGTGTTTAAATGTAGGCAACTAAAACCACTTAGTTAAGGTTAGGGGAAAATCAGCCTAGTATCTGTAGTAATCAAGTCAATTTTGGATGATTTTGCATTGTATGTAAATACCTTTCTGCATCAATGCAGTATCAAAGTAATGTGCCCTTTATGTATAGCAAGGCAGATTACTTCCTGCAATGTGGAGATTAGGGTGGATGTGGTTCATTTAATTTTGATGCACTGACTTTAGAGTTTGCATCCTGTTAAAGGCCTGCAATTAACATTTGCCTTTCGATGAACTATAATCACGATCTCTCCTTAACCTTAACTAAGTGTTTTAGTTGCCCAGCACGAACATACCCTAACCATAACGGGCCATGTAGCCGATTATAGAGGGCAAGAATTTTGCATATTTATTTATTTTTTAAGATTGTTTTTACAGACTTGCCTTTACTTAGACGTGGAGGATCCTTCTCATGCTTTTATTTTGTATTATGTTCTTGCTGTTGTTTCCTTTGAAATTGTGTTTTGATAAATGCTCCATAAATATTGTTGTTGTTAATGTGCAATTTTCAAAATCAAATAAAACCCCAAAAACTGCTCATAGCGAAGAGAAACCCTACATATGGACCATATGTATCTTCCACTGGCTGCTAGAGTGATTTATGTCATTACACACACGACTTTTACAGAATATATATGTTCTAGTTTAGAAATTACTTAGACACGGTCAACATTTATTAAAGCATGAAATCTTTCCCCTAAACTTCCTGTCTGAAACAGCCTGAACGTCTGCATTAAAATACCTGCTATATAGTCTGAAGTAAGCAGATCAAATAGCTGCTTATCAGGCTGCAGAGCAGAGCAGCTTGAGGCGGGGATGTTGTGACAATAGCTGTCTTTCTCAGTGAGGAACACCCAAGGTGGGAGAGTGATGGCTCCTGCCTTGCTCCATAATCTCTTATGGGGAGAAAATCCCCGGCTGAATTCTCATTAATTGGACGTCAGTGCCCAGAGTGACAGGTTGGAGGCTCAGTGGCAAATACCTCCCCGCTGCTGCTTTGGCACCTTGTAATTGATGAAAAAGTGGGGGGACTGGTTTGAGATAGAGAATCTGAGGATGGAGAGAATAATGTATAATGGTATTGTACTGTTAAGTAGGACACGGCAAGGCCGGGTTTCCTCTGACAAACAACATGTAGTTAGTGACTAAAAAGCAAAAGCAATATCACACACTGTCTGAACAAGTCAGTAATGGACCCTTTTTCTTTTTTTTTGCACGAGGGGAGACTCTGATTAATATCACACGTTCTGCACACACACACACACAGACAAAACCGTACGCACGCATACACATTTTGTGATCATCCATCAAACACAACCTTGAGTGTGTCAAACCGGCTTGTGTTGTGGCCAATATTTCTAATAGATTCTGATGTTAAGAGTTCATTGAGGACGGACAGGTACACCCCTGGTTGACAGGGACAAACCCGCCTTGTCTTATTAATTAATTTATTTAATAATTTCTACCAAGATGTAATGTGACACTTTTATGGATCCAAAAAAAGCGTCATATTACAACCTTGGATTTACTACTTTAAATCGTGTGCATTGCATGATGGATGAATCTCAGCATCTCTTGGCGTTATTGATATGCAGACTGGCAGAGAGGCTCTGATCTTGGTTCATCTTAAACTGAAATACAAGTATGCAGAATTTCCCCAAAATGATGACATTGGTGTGCCGTCAGTGTTTGGATTTCATGTTATGTAAATTGTAATGACAAGTAATAAGTAAGGTCACTGTTCTTCCAAGACTTATATTTGAAGGTCACACACTTTATTTAAATGCATTGAAATCAATTTCTTCATTATTCTGGTTGCAAACTTGGCTCAATTGTATCTGTGAACATTTCTGATCACAAAAAAAGATCAAAAGCTGGCGTAGGATCTTAGCAAGACTTCTCCTGTGTCCATGGAAACTGTGTGAAACGTGGCGATGGTCAATTTGCTAGACCGGCCAACACACAGAGCAGTATGCTTTGAGTCTTGAAGTCTGTATCAGCTTATGCTCTCCTGGTATCCTTCTTGGAGAAACACAGAAAATCCCAACCTGCTTTGCCAGCCAAGTCAAAGATATAAGCCATTTTTTATTGGTTTGATTATAGTACATATGTTGTAACTCAGAGTAGCAGGATTACACCAGGCAGCAGTCAGGTGGTAATATTGCTTTCACGGTGTGTAGTGCTCAAGCAGATGTTTTGAAGCAGGTTGAGTTGATCCTGTTCCATTGCACGCTGTTTTTGTAGACATTTTAAACTTGATCATGATTAGGACAGCAGAGATGTTTTTCTTTCTTCTGGTTCAGTAATGACCACATTGAATCAAAGCACAGTCAGACCTGATATTTTGTGGAAATTATAGTTATAGAACCATTTCTAATGAAGAGAGAAAAACCTCAAAAGTACAGCCAGTGATGAATGACTGTATGATATTGACAGAGAAGAATGAATGTATGAATATTCAGAGAGCCCTTCCAGCCCGTGGCTACTACAGTATTTTCATGTTATGGCTTGTGTAAAATGATGCACAGTAGCGTCACAAGAGATGAATATGAAAGCCAGTTGCCCTTACAGGACTCAAACTTTACTCTTATTCCCAAATAATCTACATATTAAAGGAACAGTGTGTAACATTTTGGGGGATCTATTAGCAGAAATGCAATATAATATTCATAACTATGTTTTCAATAGTGTATAATCAACTGAAACTAAGAATCGGTAAATCGGAAACAGCGGTAACGAGAGCCACAGAGTGCGAAATCGTGGAACCGCCACCTGCCGTTTGACTTCCGTTGCTCCTAAAGTAGTGTTATTAAGGTAAAGATGGCCTCTGAGTGAGGCGAACTGCGTTAGCACGGTTTTGCAATCTGCGACTCACGTTACCGCAGTCTTGGAAAGGGAGGAGTGAGCGGAGGGTTACTCAGTTGGTTGCAATCTGCAACCACACCACTAGATGCCACCAAATCCTACACACTGTACCTTTTAAAGCTGCTATAATCACTAAATTTACATTACCAATGCATCAAGTGTATATGTATGCAAAAGAGGTCACTTGTAGTGATGAACCAAGTTGGTGGAAGCAGAGTAAATATTGTAGTTTCATTCGCCGGGTGGCCAGAAACATGACTGCTAATGAATGCTAATGTTGCTAACGTATGCTGGATGTGTAAACAGGGTGATGATAATAGAGTATGTCAGTGTTGCAGCTTGTTTAAAGACTACCGACTTAAGGCCAATCATCTGTAAAAGTTACTTTCACTAAATTTCAAAAGCAAATGTTCTCTCTGCTATGTGAATTATAACTTGTCAACATGCACAGTACGCTGCTCATTCAGGCCAATTGAGACAAAAACTACTTTGGACATCTGTCTGGCTACTTTATGGTTTTCTACTTTCTGCATTGGCTCTGTCCAGTTATAGCAGTATTTTATGATCCCTGCAGAAACTATTACATTTGTCATCATCCTACAATTTTGGACAATTTATTGTTCATTGCGGTTTTCGGGAGGTTGTAGGAATGTCTCCCGTTTCAGGACCTTTGGGTGATAAAAAAGCTCTTCATCTATTCATTACAGTTAGACCACAAGCTGCTCGATAACAATGTCCGTTTGACTTCTCAGTCGGTGGCCTGGATCCCGATGCGTTTTCAGCACAGCCGCCCTTAGTTTCCTCCCTGAAAACGCTCCCTTCCTGAACACCTGGGTTTCTAATTCTTTGTCCACATTCACCGACGGCTGGGACAGGATCCAGCTGGATGGGACCGAAAAAGGGCCAGATGTTCACATTTCTAATAACAGTGACAGCTTTAATTTGAATGGCGAGGTAATCCTGACGGAAGCAGAATTTGCATATGAGGACAATCAAATGGAAGACAGAAAGTAGAAATCATCACCTAAGGTCTTGTTGAGACACTGATGACAAAACGAAGAGATGAATCTCTAAGACGCCAAGGAAGTGGTACACTTCAAGTTTATTTATGAAGTATACTTAAGTAAAGTTCAAGTATACTTTATGTAGCATGTATACTAATATCAATGTACTAGTAGTATACTTGTCCTACTTCAGTACTTCTTGGGACTAAATTGGCCCACTTTTTAGTTTATAAATGCATACTTAAACTGTTCTGTATACTTATCAGTATAAGCCAAGTATACTTAGACTTTTCTGTACACTTGTCAGTATAAGCCAAGTATACTTAGACGTTTCTGTACACTTATCAGTATATGCCAAGTATACTTAGACTTTTCTGTATACTTGTCACTATAAGCCAAGTATACTTAGACTGTTTTGTATACTTATCAGTATAAGCCAAGTATACTTAGACTTTTCTGTACACTTGTCAGTATAAGCCAAGTATACTTAGACGTTTCTGTACACTTATCAGTATATGCCAAGTATACTTAGACTTTTCTGTATACTTGTCACTATAAGCCAAGTATACTTAGACTGTTTTGTATACTTATCAGTATAAGCCAAGTATACTTAGACTTTTCTGTACACTTGTCAGTATAAGCCAAGTATACTTAGACGTTTCTGTACACTTATCAGTATATGCCAAGTATACTTAGACTTTTCTGTATACTTGTCACTATAAGCCAAGTATACTTAGACTGTTTTGTATACTTATCAGTATAAGCCAAGTATACTTAGACTTTTCTGTACACTTGTCAGTATAAGCCAAGTATACTTAGACGTTTCTGTACACTTATCAGTATATGCCAAGTATACTTAGACTTTTCTGTATACTTGTCACTATAAGCCAAGTATACTTAGACTGTTTTGTATACTTATCAGTATAAGCCAAGTATACTTAGACTTTTCTGTACACTTGTCAGTATAAGCCAAGTATACTTAGACGTTTCTGTACACTTATCAGTATATGCCAAGTATACTTAGACTTTTCTGTATACTTGTCACTATAAGCCAAGTATACTTAGACTGTTTTGTATACTTATCAGTATAAGCCAAGTATACTTAGACTTTTCTGTACACTTGTCAGTATAAGCCAAGTATACTTAGACGTTTCTGTACACTTATCAGTATATGCCAAGTATACTTAGACTTTTCTGTATACTTGTCACTATAAGCCAAGTATACTTAGACTGTTTTGTATACTTATCAGTATAAGCCAAGTATACTTAGACTTTTCTGTACACTTGTCAGTATAAGCCAAGTATACTTAGACGTTTCTGTACACTTATCAGTATATGCCAAGTATACTTAGACTTTTCTGTATACTTGTCACTATAAGCCAAGTATACTTAGACTGTTTTGTATACTTATCAGTATAAGCCAAGTATACTTAGACTTTTCTGTACACTTGCCAGTATAAGCCAAGTACACTTAAGTATACTTTTATTAAGTATATCTCTGATAAGTATAAAAAAAGTAAACTGAAAGTATGCTCTCTTATTTTAAGTTTAAAAGAAGTACACAAATAGCACACTTGAATAAACTTCTTTTCGGTAAGGGTTTCTTTAATGATTTGATGATACAGCTGTTTTCAGGATCTCAAAGCAGTGGTGCACCCCCTACGGGTTACCCTGAAGGACATCTGGTAGTTTAGCGAGGAGGAGACGGTCCGCTCTGCAGGCACAGATGTAAGTAACCACATTAGAATTCTGCACTGTCCTTGTTGTGAAATGCTTGGCTGGACTTTCTGGAGGTTGGAGTTAATGCAGAGCACCGACCCCGGATCCATTAAACCTTGTTGAACAATGACAAAACTGCAAGGCCACAAGAGGCCAGGGACGACAGAGAAAAAACAAAGAAGAAACATCTGGTTTAGCACATTGTTAAGGGTTTGAACTGATAAAAAATAGCTGAATCGATATGGAAGTCTTGCCAACACTAAAGAGGAACCATTAGGACAAATAATTAGGATGTAAACATGCAGCAAAAGGAGTTCTTGAGGGTTTTTTTGTCTGCCCTTGACTTAAGAGTTTTAAAAGAGCCTGGGCAACAATATTTACAAGCAAATTGCCCACTGCCTGAAAACATACAAATAACTGCAATAGCATAGCTTCGTAGACTGTGTGAAGAAAAAGGCAATCAATAAGCTACGCCAGGGACTATTTCTATTTCTGCAATATGCGTCCAAAAGAGATAAAACTGCATAGCACGGTATATCACAAACAGATGTTTTGGGCTGAAGCCTTAATATCCCACAAATGTTAGGAAAGGACTTGCAGGACTCTTCAGTTTAATATCCTCAGCTTACTTTTGGATTACTGTGTGTAATATAAAAGAGAATAATCGCCATTTTTTCTAACAAATCTCACCCCGTTTTCAATGAAGATCTGTTTGTTTCCTGCATTCTTTGCTTGCTCCATCATGAGTGGGCATGACTGGGCCTCTTCAAATATAACTGGCAGGCGATCAGAGCACTCGATCTGTGTGATGGATTAGCAAATGTTTGTTGCATAAACTTGTTTCTCCAGATCTTTCTTTCTTGTTATCTCAAGACGTTTTCCATTAGTCATTGACAACAGTGAGACACAGAGCTGTGATTCAAAAGATGATTTTTCATTTTCACTCGTTTGAGAGGATCACGGGAGAGTTACGGGCAGGAGTTGTAGTGATCGTGAAATTGTTGGTGGGTCTAAAGTACGATGAGGAGGAAGAGCTGAGGGGTTAAGAGATACTAGATGAGGAATGAAAAGAAAAGAGAGAGAGATTCCTGTCTGCTAAAGCCCTGCTTCAAAGCTTATCCAAACTGACAGAGGAGGAATGAACCTGTTTCTTTTTTTCCAAGTCACATCCAACATCCTGTTGTGAATCCCATAAATGTGGCGCCCTATATTACAAGTTCAGGGACTCATCGTCATGCTGTCGGCATCCAGACGTCTTCTTTCAAGGAAAGAGGATCCAGACAGCAACGAGGACGACAGAGCCGACTTTCAGTTTTCTAATGATCATATCACTGACGGCATTAGATCAATAACTCCTGTTGTTGTTGTTTTTTTAAGAGAAAATCAAATTGTATCTCTACACATACTGAAATTTGGAGACTCCCTCATTATTAGCTTTTCTGTCCCTTAAAGCAGTGTTTCCCAACCTTTTTCTTTAAGGGACCCCTTTTCTATCATTGAGTAAATTGACGACCCCTGACTAAGTTACACATTTTTTGGATATTTCATATTATATTCAATGCATAACAATAACAGTACAGAACAACTGATAAACTGTATAATTAAAACAAATAGTGAACGCAATAACTGCAGGAAGTTTGTGTAAAACAAGCAATTTGGATGCATTTTGAACAGATTATTTCCTGTGAATATTGCATAAAAGATGAGTTTTCTGTTATTTTTAGGAACTTTTAATACAAATCTGTATTATGTCTTTTTTTTAAGTTTAACTTAGATTTTTTGCATATTTTTTGACCACTTCACTGTTTTCTTCTATTTTTTTTCGTAATATTACAACTTTTTTTCTCGTAAAATCACAGCTTTATTTTCGTAATATTACAACTTTTTTTCTCGTAAATTTACGACATTATTCTCGTAATTTTACGACATTATTCTCGTAATTTTACGACTTTTTTCTCGTAAATTTCTGACTTTATTCTCAAAATCTCAGATTTTTTTTCCCTCAATGTGGCCCTAATACTCCGTCGTAACTGACGTATTTTATGTCGTAGAACAAAATGTTAAAATCTCTAAAGCTTGTGTTAACCAGAGACATTATTTCAGGCATCTAACTAAAAACCCCATTAACTTCCAGAGGAGGGAACCGGAAGTGCTATAACACTAACTCATTTCCGGGTTTGCAACCAGGAGGCGCTCGAGATGTTTTAGCGTCACTTTTGGGAAGCTGTCAGTGTCAGTGAGGCTGCGGTACTAACTTTGCTTTAAAAAGGAAAAACTAGCTACTATCACGTAACTTTTTTTTATAAAAAACAACAGAAGTATTTGAGGAGGAAATGATAATGGTTTGTTGCCACTATTCAGGGATAAATTACCTCATCAGGTGTTGATGTTTACCGCTAATTAATTAACCCAAGGGAATTATTGTGGCTGCAACACAACACCGTGAATCACCACTTCACTTCTTCAGGGTAAGTTTGTGCTGCTAATGCTAACATTAATATATATTCCTTGATGTCTTGACTGTGTTCAGCTGCTGTTTCTGTTCTTGGTTAGCCATATCCTCCTGAGACTCAGCCCATTGACATGTGTCATCTGTATTGGACAATTTGTCCACATGCATATCCTTTCACTGTTTTGACTTACTCTATTAACATCATGGGCTTTCCAGTGATATGGCATGTGTTTTTTGTAATCAATTTGAATGTATTCTTGGTTTAATATCACTCTACAGCCATAATCTGTTCATTTTTTTTTGTCTTTTCACACTGAAATAGTCCTATAGTCCACTACAGTTTAAGTTTAAAAAGCCTAAATTGTAAGATTTTCTTTCAACCCTAAATAGGAAGGAAATCACACAAAAAAAGTAATTGGAAGACTTTTTTTCCCCGGATCCCAGGAGGATATTAGTAAGCCAGGCTTCAGCTAACGTTACTGTTGCTCCTCATCTTCTTGCTTGCTTGTCTCCTCTCTACTAATTCCTGCTTCTGCCATATTTATGTGAAATATTGTCATTGGTAGGCTATTAATTATAAAGTTTTCAGCTTACTTACAAGTTATGGCTTAACTTGTTTTCTTTTGGTTGTTTTTTGTGTGTGAATTTTCCATGCTGTTGATTTATGATGATGAATGTTCATGTTTCATTTTTTTTTGTAATTAGTATTTTGTAGATTATTTTTACATGAGCATTGTCACATTTTGGTAAACAAATCAAATGACTCCTATGTGCAAAATAATTATACAAATATTAATATAAAAATAAAACTTTCCAAGAAACTCAAGACACTTTACAAAGCTAAAATGATGATAAGATAAGATAGAACTTTATTAATCCTGAAGGAAATTCTTGTGCCAGAGATTGCTCAAAAATACAACAAAATTACAACAAGTTTAAGTGTATAAAATAAAAAAGTACTATTTCTAGCACCAGTGTCTAATAGAATAACAATTAAGTAAGATGCATTCAGTAAAATGAGTAATAAATAAGATAAGTAAAATAAAAAAGGTAAAGTAAGCTAACAAACAGAAAAATAAGTGATATTGCACATGTTGGACCATAATATTGCTCACAATGAACAGTGATATTGCACGACATCATAATATACAAAACACAACATTAATCACACAGTAAAAAGCAGTTTTAAAAAGGTGTATTTTGATTAGTGATTTGAATGTGGACAGGTTGGTGCAGTCTCTGATGTGTTTGGGGAGTGAGTTTCAGAGGGACGTGGCAGCTATGGAAGGAGTTTGATGGTGGAGCAGGTTGGTGAGGTAGGAGGGAGCCTGGTTATCAAGGGCTTTGTGAGTGAGGAGAAGGACTTTGAACTGGCTCTGTTGTGGGACAGGGAGCCAGTGGAGGTTCTGGAGGACTTTGGACAATGAGCCGTAAAGAAGGCTGTGGTAGTAGTCAATTCTGGATGTGATGAAGGCATGGATCAGAGTTTCGGCAGCAGAGAAAGAGAGGGATGCACGGAGACAAGCAATGTTTTTAGGTTGGAATCAGGCAGTCCTGGTGATGTGATTGATGTGGTGTTCAAAGAAGAGGTGGCTGTCGGAAGTGACTCCGAGGTTGCGGATGTGAGGGGAGGGAAACAGAGTGGAGTTGTCGATGTTGAGGCAGAAGTTGTGAGTGGTTTTGGTGAGTGATTTTTGTAGTCTGAGGTGCCCTTTGCTCTGCTATGCTGCTCCCGTCGGCTCTGCTGTACATCTGCACACAGTTGCTGCTATACTGCTGCAGCTTCTGCTGCTCATATAGCATTTCAATAATCTCCACCTCCATCCCAGCATCCACCTGTAGGCTCTGAGTTGAAGTTTATTATCATCACTCTCCAGTGTCTGCTGGGCTGAGCTTACATCCCTGTGTGATGTGACGGGATCATGGCCGAGATGCGGTCAGATCAGAGCCGAGATGCCAAATATCAACTCTGCATAACTATTATAAATCTGTCCGACAGACAGCTAGAATACTGCCTGAAAAAACACTAAAATCAGGTTGTACTTTTTGGGAAACTAAGGCCAAAATTCAGCACAGACGCAATGCAAAGGAATGTGAAATAGTTGGATCTAGGCAAAACACGTGTCTCTCTGGAGTTTTCTCAGCAGCAGCACTACGTAGTTGTCCAGTTTCCTGTCAGTCACTGTACACTCTGATACAGCATAGACGAGGATGAAAGGAGCTCTGTTAATGTTTGTGAATTCCAAGGAAATTGAAGTTGGTCGGAGGCTCTCGTTGAAGCGGAACCTCTGCAGACGGCCAAAATATGCAAATGATTTGCACTCACTGTTTTTTTTCTCCAGTCAGATTGTCTTGATTTCAGTGAGCAGGAAGTAGTCAAATCCGCTGGCATGTTGAGATTGTACAGTGAAAGAGCTGCAGCAAGAAAAATGGGATCTCATGTTGTTCAATAAATCTGTGTGATTGCAGGTTTCCTCTGAATTATGAAAAGAAGGCTTTCCCAGTAGTATTTAGGTCAGTTTGTCTTGAAGTTAACGTTTGGGAGGCCAGAAAAGAGACATGATGACTACAGACAGCTTGATTTCTCTCTCTCTCTCCTTTTTTTGTTTAAAATTGAGGCTCCTTTTTGTGTTTAAATCACTTTAAATCATCTGGATGTTGTTGATGCAAGACAAATGTTCTTATTTTACTGTTGCCATAACTTACTAAATGCCCAAAGTCCATGTTGAAATTGTTTATTGGTAAGTATCTGCCCTCTGGTGGAGAGAAAGTGTACATACACCATCTTCAGTATTTCAGTATGCCAAAGTTTTATATTTCCTTAATTTAAATTGTTCAGCAGAGCTTGACAGTGTTTTTATACACATGACATTGCTGTTGATTTGTTCCCGGTTACCTTCTACTACTTGGTAGCTGTCTCAAAAGTCTTTTGGTTCAATTTGCCAAATTAATTTGCTAGATTAAATAGCCTCAAATCCAATCACAAACACTTTTTAAATCAAGCTTGTTGCTAATTGGTAATTATTCAGCGTTTGAGACAGCCATTCAACAGATAGAAGGAGAGGAAAAATATTGTGAAGGCTTGATCAGAGTAATTACATGGCTGCCTGACTCACACAACTTCAGTCAGAAAATAATAAATCGTCATTTAGATTTACTTTTGGTCGCACCACTCATTTAATATCCAAATACAGTATATTACTATCTAAAGTTTGCATTTGAAGACATTTATTGCATTTGATGTCTTTTATTTTTAGCCAATAGTGTTGGATGGAGACTATTTTAAGATTGCAATGACATCTGGTGTCCAGTAGAGGGCGGTGTTGTGTCACTAAACTCTTGCTCTGATCGTCATTCAGCTTGTTCTCACTATATATATAAGGAGACTCTGAATTATGATCAAGTCACATTGTACAGTCTAAAGAGGACAAAAACTATCTTTTAATTAATCAACCATCTGTTGCCAGATCTTGCGAGAGAAACAAGCAACCAGGTCTATAGAAACAAGCCCAAAAGAAGCGATCTTACCTAGTAGTAGCATCCACTTAATCACTTATATGTATACATTTATCTTGGATTGCATGCATTTTATTGCAGTTTTGCATCCGTTTTTAGCCTGTAACTTAACATTTCTCTTGTCAACTAAACTTATTGAGGTTGAACTTTTAATTTAATTTTTGCATTTTTGCAAAGACCGTGAATCCAATGTTGGTATAAGCATGATCTGAAGAGACCAGTGCTGCGTTTCTTTTATGTTTTTCAGTGCTTGCATGTTGAACCAGTTCGGCATGATATGCTTGTTGTACTTTTTGCCATATTCTGCCCACTTACTGGCTGGCATTGTTAGCTAAACTCCATCAACCCTGCAAAGATTTGTCTCACAACAACACTCTGAGTGCTGGCGGTTGTGTACGGATCCTGCAACAGGACAAACTAGACCGGAGCAAGCCCAAATGAGCAACTACACTTAAGAAACATGCCCAAAAAAATGCAACCCGCTACTACCAATATTTGTAAGCGTCTTTTCATGAAAACAAGTCCAAAGTTGCTTATAATAAGCGGACTTGGCAACTGTGTAATCAAACCAAACTTAAAAAAACAACAACACAAGACTCTGCTTTTAATATCTTTGAATTCACTATTTAATTTTGTACATCTGGTCACAAAAAAAACAAACAATCAAGACCTGCCAACATCTCTTTCTCTCCCATGTATTCACTCGCTTTCTCTCATTCACACACACTTTCACAAAATCACCACACTCTCTTGTGCTATTTTCTATCTTTGATTCATGTCTGCTTTTATAACTTAGAAAATAATTTAAATAGAAAAAGAACATTGATTTTTATGGGCACTTGAGAGAGATGGAGCTCAAACGAAGGGGCTGGCTGACACGTCAGTGGTTTCTTTTTACTGAAGTAAAAGGGGAGGTGGGTAAGTTGTTCAGAGTTGTTCAGAGTTTCGAGTTGTTCTCCCAAAGGAAGGAGTCATTCCGCAGCACTTTGGCCAACTTCTCGTTGAACGGCGTGTAGAAATCCCGCAGGATCTCTTTAGTGATGGGCAGCATGGGTCCCAGGTTCTTGTCGGCCGGCCTCCTTGTGTTCGACGCCGGACTTCTTGTGATCTCTGACTCTATTTCTTTTGTCAGCGGCCCTGTGAAAACATACACACAACACTTATTTCACATCACCTCCTTCCTGGGCCACTTCAGATTTTGCCGCAGCACTAAACAAATGGAACAGAAAATAAAGGACTCTGAAATGTCACTGTGTACCAGCAGTGCTCTCTGAGCAGAAGATTTGACGCTCTGGGAGGTAATCGCATCTTGGCTAGTGTGTTGGCTGCTCTTTGAAGAGCTAAGTCTGAGCTTTGGGGCACTTAAACTGTGGGATGAACCAGTGAGACAAGGGGGCTTCCAGACTACAGAGAAAAACTGTATTTGACTGTCGCACATATACACTGGCCTGTTACAAACAGCAATCTACTGTATGTGCCAAGGAAAGGTCGGCATCTTTGATCCTAGGGGTGTAACGAACCACCTCTCTGGGTCGATATATTGATTTAATGATCAATGATCCAATATATCAATGCAAAACATCGATACATATTATCATCTTAAAATGCGCCTTTATTTTGAAATTCTTAACTGATAAAAAAAAAACATTTGCACTGAAACATGATGATGAGGTATATTTGTATTCTTTTTATTAAAAAGAATAGATTGTTTTTAATTTAAATGTCCAGAAAAGCCCAGTAATAAAATTGTCAAATCGTATTTTAATTGTTTTTTTTTTAGTTGATATAAATATAACTGATTGTGTTATATGGGCATATGATATCGTCCCATATCGACCACAGGCCCCTGAATTGAATTAAATCAAAATTGTATCGTGGCAGACTTTATCAGCACCCAAAGAATTGATATAATATCATATTGTGATGAAACTTGTGATTTGCACCCCTAGAAAGTACAGAAGATGTAAGAAAGCATCTGAGGGAAATTTCTAAGCTAGCAGTCTATACACGACTTCAAAATCAACAGTGTCCTATTGCAGTACATGCTCTGCTCTTTGTTAACATGGTAGACAGTAGAAAAACCCTAATTACCTCCTATGAATACTTAACTACATGCTGACGTGGCTGAAATGCTAACATATCCCTACATCTTTGGTGATCTGTTAATTGTATTGATCAGACTCACCAGAGGGAATGATTACAGACTGGGATCATATGGTGGTGGGATGTGTTTCTTACTCACCCAGGCTAAGGAAGTCAAAGACTTTGTGCATGGTGTATTTCCTGTTAGAGGCGTGGTCTTCCAGCCTCAGGACCAGAATCTGTTCCCTGCTGAAGACGGTCAGCCAGTCCATTAAGTACACAATGTACAGGCCCACTTGCAACCTGACCTGAGGACACAAAACGGGAGAATCAATGTGAGATAACTGAGCTCTGTTTAAGAAACGTCCTCCTTAGTGGAGGGACACGGGGGTGTGTGCATGGTTAAACGTCTTTTAAGGAGATAAGCAGGGGAAGGAGGGAAAGACGGAAGGAGCTTTCTCTTTCATCTTCCCCTTGCGTACGGCTTGGTGATGCTAGACACTATGTGGGCATGTGTGCTGGTACAGCCCAGTCTCACGGCAAAGTGTGTAATAGACCCGCCTGTCTACCGGAAGAATGTGTGTCAGTGTCACGTTTTCAGTCGCCAAGAGGTGAAAAATTACACGCCTGGTGCAGTGTTTGTAGTGTCGGTTGTAGACAAAAGTCTAACTTCAGATCTAGTTAAGTAGTATATTAGTGAGAAAGACCACTTATGGTAGGCGGGTGGGGACGTGGATGGGTCCAACAAACACAAGACTGCCGAAACACAAGACTGCCGAAACACAAGCAGAAAACCCATGTTCCAGATTGGTATTTTGTTTGTAACGTGTTGGTTGTCATGTGTTTTTGTACTTGTTGTTCTTTACGTACTTATTTTAAGCCCAAACATGACTTTTTCCCTAAACCTAACTAAGTGGTTTTCTTGCCTGAACGTAAGTGAGTAGCTACATTGCCCCCTGCTGGTATTGTACATTAATACAGGCATGTAATATTCACGTCTCTGTGAACCTCCTCTGGTGGACAGGCGGGTCTATTAAACGCTTTGGCATGATATCAAGTTGGCTGGTATCATGTGGTGCGAGTGGTTGACGGATTTGAGAAAGATGGAATCAGAAACCTGCGTCACCACCTACCAGTGGACCTTTATACCCCTACATGATGTAGTTGTAGTTTGTTTCACCTCAGTATTGTGATCCATAAATCATACATTTTTAAAAATGTGACAAGCATTCGCTTGTTCTAGACTCTCAAATGTGAGGATGTGTTGCTTTTCTCTGTTTTATATCACAAGTTGCCAATCTTTGGATTTTTGGATTGCTAGTCAGACAAAACAAGCAATTTGAAGATATCACCTTGGGAACTTGTGATGGGTGTTTCACAAAATTAATTCCCCCCCCCAAAAAATAAATTGGCTGCTGATCTTGTTGTGAGATTTCACCGGAGCGATTTGCAGGTAGCCTAATTGTTGTTGAAATGGATTTTTTAGATTCCCATGTGACAGTTCATTGCAGAACAGTAGGCGTAAACAAAATACCTTGTTACTGGGAGAGGAATTGTCTTTGTGTCCTCTTGCCTCTTTAGCAAAACTGAAGGGCCGTTCAGAATAAATGATTGCGAGCCAGGCCAGCAACTCTTCCTTTTTGTTAAATCAATTTGGTGCAACAGCGAAGGCCAATCGTGTCCTCATGCTGGTGTTTATTCGTCTTTTTCTCCGCGGACTCTAATCTGAGCTCTGAAACTTTTATCGAGGAGCCACAGGCATGAGAAAGCGCTGTAAGAGGACGGCTGTAATGCTTTTCGCATGGTCTAATAACTCTGAGGAGATATTAGTGGATGGACAATTAGGCCAGCGGCAGAGTGAGCATGCTCCCGGAGGGCCATAAAGCTTGTCAGTTGGAGAGGAGGACCTCTGAGTATAAAGCAGCCTGGAGGGGGAGCCAAAAGAGGACGGTCCCTTACTCCCCCCCTCTCAGCCAGCCTGCCTCAAGGCACTATGGGAAAAGCTGGCCTGGGGCCCAACACTGGGGCCCTGCACTGCCTGACACTAAGACTTGGTCTTTTCTTTGAGTAAGAGGGAAGTTCACACCACTTGGTTTTCTGGTACAAAGAGCGTCTCTCGACACTGCCCTGCTCGATGGCTCAACAGTGTTGCCAATCCCTTTCATAAAGTCCACCCTGCAAGCTTTAGCATGTGCTAATGAAGTGTGGATTTCACTCCATCTGTCTTTTTCACTCCTTTTTTTTTCTATTTCTTTCTTCCCACCAGCTGATACGCTGGTCGCTAAATTGCGGTTTTCTGCAGGGCTGTAAGACAAAAGCGTGAAGGAGGGAGGGAAGGAGGGTACACTCACTGGCATGGCGTTGTTGACAGTAGTGTTGTACACACAGGAGCGCATTGTGTACTCCGTAAGGCACCCCTCGAATAGCTGCAGCGACTCGGACACCTTCTCGTGGAAATCCTCTGCAGACTTGTTGGCGATACCAAAGTAAAGGTAGTCAGAGTAGAGCCTGCAAGACAATAGAGATGCTCCGTGAACACGTTTGAACATTTGACATATTACTCATTGTTTTTCAGGCTGTCAAAGTTAACGTGATAACGCATTAACGCAACTTACAATTTTTAGCTTGTAGCGGGCTCAGTTTTAAAGTTATAGCCGGCTCAGTACTGGCATCATATGAAACTAGAAAACCCAAGGAATCCATTAGTACCAACCATGTCATGCTGGCTTGTCGTAAAGGAGTTTAAATAACGCTCCAAACTTACGCTGAATTTTGGTGAGGAAAAACTGGCAAGGTCATTTTCAAAGGGGTCCCTTGACCTCTGACCTCAAGATATGTGAATGAAAATGGGTTCTATCAGTACCCACGAGTCTCCCCTTTACAGACATGCTCACTTTATGATAATCACATGCAGTTTGGGGCAAGTCATAGTCAAGTCAGCACACTGACAGACTGCCCACTTTATGATGATCACATGCAGTTTTGTTATTGTTATTATTTGAGCATATTTTTTATGCTAAATGCAGTACCTGTGAGGGTTTCTGGACAATATTTGTCATTGTTTTGTGTTATGAATTGATTTCCAGTAATAAATAAATACACCCATTTGCATAAAGCAAGCATATTTGCCCACTCCCATGTTGATAAGAGTATTAAATACCTGACAAATCTCCCGTTAAGGTACATTTTGAACAGATACAAAATGTGTGATTAATCATGATTAAATATTTTAATCTATTGACAGCCCTAGCTTTTACAGATACCCTGATTTTTGAATGATACACTGGCACCGATCACTGTAGTTTACAGCTCAGAAGACGTTTCCAGTGGTACAAATTGGATGAATATAACTAACTGAGTAGTCATCCTTGGACTGGACTCGATAGCTATTGCACTAATAAGATTGTCATTGAAATGATGCAGTATTGAGTATTCTCTATTGGATGACAGTTTTCATTGAGCTGAATGAACAATATCCAAATAAGTGGTCATTAAATCCAGCTTATGACGGAGTGCTTTATCTCCAGCTGGAGATGTCAATGATGGGCAACTAAAAGAGAATATGAAAGCCCGGGACTGAGAACTTATGAGCAAAAAAATGGCATGATATGGAGAAAGCTATTGATACTGAGAATATTTTTTATGGCAACATGCATAATCATTGTGAATGCTATTTAACAGTTTAATAGCAATGTGAATACGGATGGAGTAATATCAAATAATACTATATTAGGACAAAACATTTATGGAGAGCGTCATGTTCAGACATTCTCTAATGTAAATAAAATCAATGTTAACCGCATAAAGTAACCCCAGTTTAAAGAGAAAGCCTCTCAGGCATTCAGCAGTAAGTTCTCTGATAAAGGCATCATAACGAAACGCATGTGACAGCCCAGCTGAGTAAAAGGCAACGCATCCTTTGTGACAGTAGCTCTGTTGTTTCCTGTAAACATGGAAAGTATCTGTCTGTATCTGCAGTGTAAACTGCTGTGATGGAGGTACAAAGGTGGCGGTGTGCGTGTCAGAGCTGCGTCTGCATCGTTGCTGGCGTGCATTTTCAGTGTATATGTGTAGCGGTAGGAGGCAGTAAAACAAGAGATTAGTGTCACCTCTCCACTGGGTCCCTGAGCATGATGATGAAGCGGGCATCAGGCTGCAGGGCGTGGACGAAATCCTGGATGAGGAAGGGAGGCTCCCCCTCTGTGGTGTTGTCGTAGAAATACACCCAGGCGTTGTTATCCCACATGGTGGACGCGCTGGCTTCTCCTGCGAAACACACCCACAGTGGTTCAAACAGAAAACATGCACACATAGAATTATGTAGAGACAAAACAAAACTCTCACTCTTTGTTGTTGCATTTGATGTGGGTAGTTGAACATACGCAAGGCTCATTGTTTCCGTTCTGTTTTATAGATTTTCACTAGATTTTTTCAACGGTTTAAACCACAATTAATTAATTAATTGATCAAATACTTAATCAGCAACTATTTTGATAATTAGCCTTATTGTTTAAGTCATTTTTCAAGCAATAATGCCAAATATTTAATGTTTCTAGCTAGAGCTGCCCCCCTCTTAGTCATAGTCATAGTCATTTTGGTCTTAGTCCACTAAGATTCCTTTAGACGATTAGTCATTTTTCAAGCTGAATGACTTAATTCCAAGAAATTAATGAGCACATCTCTGGTAAACACAAGATTCAAAGTGGTGCTTTTGTGTGATTCATTGTGGAGAAACTCCAGTTTTACAAATCTGTTGATGAAATCAACTAATAGATTAGTCGACAAAGTCGTATGAGTGTTAGTCGACTAAGAATTCCTTTGGTCGAGGACAGACCTAGTTCAAGCTTCTTGAATGTGAGGATTTTCTGCTTTTCTCTGTTTATCATATATATATATATATTTTTTTTTTATAATATTGAGCCGATATTTGGGTTTTGCACTGTTGGTCCAACAATCTGAAGTACGGCTGCAACTAGCGGTTATTTTAGTTGTCGATTTTCTTGATTGATTGATTGATTAGTTGTTTGGTCTATAAAATGTCAGGAAACGGGGAAAAATGTCGATCAGTGTTTCCCAAAGCCCAAGAGGACGTCCTCAACTGTCTTGTTTTGTCCACAACTCAAAGATATTCAGTTTTACTGTCATAGAGGAGTAAAGAAACCAGAAAATATTCACATTTGAGAAGCTGGAATCAGATAATTTTGACTTTTTTTCTTAAAAAATTACTCAAACTAATTAATCGATTATCAAAATAGTTGACAACTAATTGATTAACTTG
This sequence comes from Helicolenus hilgendorfi, assembly GCA_916700815.1. Lineage (NCBI taxonomy): Eukaryota > Metazoa > Chordata > Actinopteri > Perciformes > Sebastidae > Helicolenus > Helicolenus hilgendorfi. The sequence continues at coordinate 21,306 of CAKALG010039776.1, forward strand.
CAGCTCTAATCTGAAGACATCATCTTGAGCTCTGCAAAATTGTGATGGACATTTTTAACTATGTTTTGACATTTTCTAGACTCGATTATTAGATCAATCAAGAAAACAATCGTCAGATTTTGATAATGAAGATAGTTGTTAGTTGCAGCTCTAGTTTAAACCAATTTCCAAATGCATTTCATGTCCTCTTGCATTGACAAATTATGTTTCCTGCTTCAAAAAGACATTTGCAGTTTCAGTTTACAGTAAAGACCCTCATGTGACATTCACAGAAAATGAAGAATAATGTGGGGAGAAAACACAAATGAAATATGATTATGCTATCGAGTTTTGTGTTATTGTTTTATCTGATTTTCAATCATTTTTGTAAGTATAAACGGATCAATTCCCCAACTAGTTTCTTCAGAAAAACATACAGTGATAAGCCATAAATGTATGGGAGTTTGTTTCAACTTCTTCCTATAATTGCCTTTGAATCGAGGCTGTAACTAACAGACACAGCGTGTTCCCAACACACATGCGACAAGTCAATAAAACAAAAGCTTCTTAAACAAAGTGCAAAAACAAAAACAAAAAAAGCAAGGGCAATGACATCTCCAGCTGTGAGAGGACGTCGTTTTCTCAAACAATTTCGAGAGCAGAAACTTTTATCAGGCTGTGCTGAGAAATGATATCCAGGATTCATTAGGCTGTCTGTGCCTTCATTATCCTCTTATCTGTGAAGTGAAGCTGTGATGTATTTGGAGGGAACACAACACAGGCCTTATCTGCCTCCCTTCCTCACAGAAAGGGATGATAGCCAGTGCCTATTTTCTGCGATGACAACGTACGGTGAGAGTGAAACAGGATCGCTGCTAATGCTGTTACGTTTGAAATAATACACACTGTGATCAAGTCTATTTAAAGGTCTCGGTGTCCATTAAAAGGGCTTATTTTGCTCCGCTGGGAGAGGCTGTAATAGGGCAAACAAATCGGCAGACCGGCGTGCCTCCGGTGTTGGCCGGCGGTTGAAGAGAGTCAGAAGCCCGAGATC
>CAKALG010039777.1:0-19574 GCA_916700815.1 Helicolenus hilgendorfi
GATCCTCAACAAAGCTCTGTCAGGCTGCGGGAGAAAGCTGTCAGTGCAGACGCCTAAACCTTTGCCGCCCTTCCCTCTCCCTCACACTCACTCTCGCCTCGCTCTGACTCATTGTGTCAGCTCTTCAAACTCTCTCCATTCTCTCCTGCCTTAAGCTAGATGCAGAGAGCAAAAGGAAGAATGAGTCCATCTCTGGCTGCTGTAAACAAAAAGGAACACTCTTTGCGGTACGTGGATTTTCTCTCCTCTGTCTGCGTGCCACATCAGACTTCCCTCTGTTCCATGAACATGCAAGAAGGAATTATTTCCCCTCCTTTTCCTCATTTACTGGTCCTTTGGTTATTCGCAGATAAAAATAAATTGAAGAACGGCGAGATAATGAAGATACGATGAGGACAAGGCAGAGAGAGTGATCCAGGAATATTGAAATTGACTTGAGCGATTCCACCGCTCTCTCCCCTCCCTCGTTCTGAATGGTGATACGGGCTCATTAAAAATTCATCGTTTCACTATGAAAAGCGCGGACGTCTGCATTTTGGCCGGACTGAGAGACAGCCAGCATTGTCTGGATGGTCTGTGGCTTTGGTGTGTACGATCATGTCTGCTTCTGCAAAGATTGACCTTTGGGATTCAGGTCAGGACAAAATAAAGGATTATTGTATTTTTCAAAGCAAAGTGTAAAGCAAAAATAAGCTATACACAACAAGACTTAGAGTGTGTTCCAATCCGCGTACTTCTGTACTTACACTTACTACTTTGAGTGCACAAGTGCATTCACACTGGGAAGTACGGCAAAATGCAGTGCACTCAAAGTACCCAGATGTTGTACTCAAAACGGTCAGATCGTTGAGTGTGGAACGCTGGACACTTTCCACACTCAACTGTCGCCATCTTGGCTACGTAGCGAAAGGGGCGGAGCCACGACCACTATTCAAACAGACGTAGATAACAGAATAAAACAATACAATACGTAAACATACCAGTGCATTTTCAGCCAACAGGAGGACACATCATAGGCGACGACGTTGGAAACGTAATTTCCACTCTGCTTTCATTTTTTTCAGAAGATATTTTGGCGGGTAGCGAGCCGCGGTCAAATGTTGCAATCGTCATTTCCGGTCAGTGCGCCACAGAGTATTCGATTTGAGACGATCCTACCCCGTTGAAATTTACGCACTACTCAAGTGAGTACAGAGTGCACACAGTGCACTACATTGAAGTGTACTTCTGGAAGTACGTGGATTGGAACACACGGTTAGAGTCCACAGCAGCCAGTTTGTTATTTACAATGCTTTTTACAACGTTTTGAAGTTTAGTAGTTAGAATGGTTCACCATCTTAGTTTAGCAAATGTTAGCATGCTAACCTCAATGCTAATTAGCTCTAAACCAACACAAAGTCAGCTGAGGCTGATGGGAATGCCATTAGTTTTGTAGGTATCTGGTCTTGGACATATTGATATTTTGACCTGACGATGGTGCTAGATGAAAGGTCAAGGGATCAATAAAGTTATTATAATGCATTATAGTGTGATAAGTTACTCTAAGTGGCCATTGTTTGCATTAAGTAAAAATGTATTTTACAATGTTTCGTGTTGGTCAGTTGGTAAGATTTAATTATATAATTTTTCCATTTTACTACTACTACTCTATTTTATTTAGTATTAAGATGAGATAAGAGAATCCTTTATTTGTCACAGCGGGGAAATTTGCAGTGTTATAGCAGCAAAGGGGACAGTAAAAACAACAAGAGGCATATATAAATACAGTATATAAAAATGTAATACTGAAAATATAATAGTAGACTGACCCACTGAATGAATGGTTGAGTTCACATTATTGCACATAAAATATGAAATGTTAATATTGCAAAGCATATTAATAAACTTTGCTTTATGTCATTATAAAATGCTATATAAAAGATTAGGATTATTTATGAGTGCTTATAACTATACTCATACAGAGTTAGAAGCGGATTATAACTAGGGCTTTCAAAGTTAACACAATAATAACACACAAATCTATTTTAACGCCACTAATTTCTTTATCATATTAATGCAATTGAGGTTGGATGAGGTTATATAACGCTCCAAACGTGTGCTAAATTCTGGCGAGGAAAAACTGGGATGGCCATTTTCAAAGGGGTCTCTTGACCTCTGACCTCAAGATATGTGAATGAAAATGGGTTCTATGGGTACCCACGAGTCTCCTCTTTACAGACATGCCCATTTTTTGATAATCACATGCAGTTTTGGGGCAAGTCATAGTCAAGTCAGCACACTGACAGCTGTTGTGCTGCAGTTTGCCATGTTATCATTTGAGCATATTTTTTCTTTATGCTAAATGCAGTACCTGTGAGGGTTTCTGGACAATATCTGTCATTGTTTTGTGTTAATTGATTTCCAATAATAAATATATACATACATTTGAATAAAGCAATTCGCCCACTCCCATATTGATAAGAGTATTAAATACTTGACAAATCTCCCTTTAGGTACATTTTACACAGATACAACGTGCGATTAATCATGATGAACTTTTTTAATCGATTGACAGCCCTAATCATAACGCATTACAAGTATGTCTATAATGCATTATAGACATAGCCGTCGTAGTGTTACCAGACATGTCATTCAAAACCACAAAGGTCAACCTCATGATGAAACTGCAGGAAAGGTCAGAGGAACACCGAAGTCAAAGATTCATCAACTGGAAACCATCTCGGTGACGGTGAGATATTTTCAAGTGAAACCTTTGACCTGCTGATGGCACTAGCTGAAACGTCAGCGGATCACCAGAGGCATCATGATTCATCCTCTGGGAACCATGAACGTCTCTACAAAATGTCATGGCAGTCCATCCAATAGTTGTAGAGATATGCAAGTCTAGACCAAAGTGGTGGACTTAGAGCATTTTAATGAAAGACACTGACAGTCCTTCACCCTGTCAGAGTAGCTTTTCACTTAATTGCATACACCGTTAGCAAATACAATCATAAACTGAATGAATGGATATGAGTGGCTGAGGTCTTAATGTATTCAAAGAAAGGAATGTATTTCTTTTTCATTTCATTTCAACCATTGCTCACCTCTGCATACTATACAAACCCTTGGGATCAAGGTTAACTGCTGCGCATGAGTAAATGCTCAATAGCTGCGACTGGCAAAGTCACTGGTCATTCAGTGGCATCACAGATCCAAACGTCCTTTTGACGTGCTTATTTATTTTATAGTCAGGATTACTAACAGATTAAATGTCCTGAAGAATTTTTGTGCTGTGTTCCTGTAAGTGGCTTCAGTAGGTTCATGACAATAATCTACTCATACAATGTTGGTAGAGATTGCAGGGCTTCAACTACCTGCAGAGTTTTCTGGTTATTCACCAGGTAAAAGAAATATAAATGAAATGAGCTGCTCCTTTGAATATCCTTAGCATTTTCTAGCTTTAAAAAGAAAAAACGGAATTATGTGGCTGATGCAGTTTCTTGCAAAACCTTTCCACCTCTTCAGATGATGAAAGCAAAGAAAGGATCTGTCTCAGAATGAATACACAAGGACGTCTCTAAACACACACAAGAATATGGTCAATTGACAGTTTGTCTGCACTTAACATTCATCATCGCAGCATTTCTGTGGTTATATTAACAGTCTGTTCTCTTTGTGTTGCTTAGGTGGAGAGCGACGGGACTGAGCCGTGTCCTCAAGCAACTGATGAGCACTTACATCAAAGTTTTATTCAAACACATATTTTTCATTCCTGCTTTAGTTATATTGAATCAATTCACAGACCGTTTTCAAAGTCATATTTTCTCTCTGAAATTATAAACATCCGTCTGTGTGTACAGATGTTCGCACAACAGAACAGAATTCAACCTCCAGTATGTGTGACGTTATATCAAATGTCTGCTTTGCAAATCCCACTGATTAAGACTAATAATAATATTGATAATAATAATAATAAATTGGACTTATATAGCGCCTTTCAAAAAACCCAACAATGCGTTACAAAGAACACAAACATGATTTGTTATTTTATTATATATTTGATAACTTTACAACTATTCCAAAAATTTGTTTGGAATAAAAAATGAAAAGGTTAGTGCACTCCCAGAGTCAGTAGCTTGGAGCAAGTGGTTACCAACCTGTTTTCTTTGAAGCTTGTATCGAAGAAAAGCTGAGCACCCCAATATTTTCTGACCTCATCGCCCTTACAGAAATATTAAAAATCCTCGAGCAAAATCCTTAATTTGAATAATGTGATTTAGTGTATTAAATGAATTAGTCTATTTTTTATTGAATCAACTGCCTTTAATGAATATAACTCGTTAGTTTTGTCAACATAAATAAAGCGATGACATATTGACAGATTTGCCAAGCGAATGCAGATACATATAATGATCTTTTTTGTAAGTGCTTAATTAATTTACTATAATAGTGTTAGAGCCGAAATATAATTTTTTGTTATTGTGGTTAAATAAATTTAATTTATGTTGCTGTTATCTTGTTGTTAGACCGCCCCGTTAATACAGTTGCTGACTCCCTTTGTGTGCGGTAAGCAGGAGACAGTTTTTGACCACAGTGAAAATGTCGCTTTTGAAAGGCTAAATGCCAACAAATAAGGATTGAAGCAGAATATTTCATCAGAAACATGTTGTGAATTTTAGTTTTTTTTTTCAATAAATTTTGACTTTTGGACTTTAAAATGTTCTGGAGTTATTGGAAATGTTTGGATCACACGAGCCGGATCTTTATTTGCAATTGTGCAGAAATACTGTGTAGCAACTAAAAACATCTTTTTAAATAGTTTGGGATACAGACTTTTCCAGTAAAGTGTATTATTTTGATTTGAGTTATACATGTACAAATCTAATTTTGACAACTTCAGAGCAGACAAATACTGGACACGCACCCCCTGAGATCTTTAGCGCCCTCTAAGGGGTGCCCGGACCCCAGGTTGGGAACCACTGGCTTGGAGGAACCCAACAGCATGAAGTAAACTAGGGCAGCCCTTTGAAAGTTGAGTCTATGTCGACGTCGGTGACCTCTCAGTCGACTTGAAGACTTGAAATATTTCAAGTAAAGCCGTCATTTTTGTTTTTAGAGGCTAACTCTATGAGGAACAACATACTGGTTGTACAGATATGAATGGTAATGACACGGCTAAAAAAGTCACAGCCGTACGTCCTTCTACCCGGCCACGACCTCCAGCTCCTCCTAGGGGATCCCGAGGAGTTCCCAGACCAGATGGGATGTATAATCCCTCCGAACAGTTCTGGGTCTGCCCCCGGGTCTCCTCCCAATTGGATGTGCCCTGGATACCAGCACAGAGAGGCATATGGAAGGTGTCCTGATGCCCAAAATTACCTCAACTGGCTCCGTTTAGTGAGCTGATTCTGGATATCTGAGCTTGAGCCCAGACACCCAATGGGGGAAACTAATTTTCGACACTTTTACCCACAATGTCAATCTTTGAGACACTACTCAACGATCATAGCTGAAGGATGGAAGGTAAATCAACTCGGGATCACTCCAAGGAGTCATTAAATCTACTCATAACTCCGATTATAACCTGAGAGTTATTTATGAAGCTTCCTACGTGTGCTCCCAGCATGAAGACAAAGTTTTGATGTGAGAGAAAATCACATCTTTATTATACAACTAAAATCACAAGGTAAACTTAATTACGACTCATGTTTTCTTTTTAGTAGAGACTCTACGGATCCAACACATTCAAAGAAATGACAGGCTGATCTACACTCTTTAATGCATGGAAATCAAATCAAATACCAGAGAGCAGCATCATCTGTGGGTGTATGACAAGCTACTTATGCACATAAGCTAAAGGCTAAAAATTGATTTTGGTCGAAACTAGTAGAATTAGCTATATATAAATCACATTTCATCTGCTTTTTTGTAAATGGCCTCCAGCACTTGAGTTCGATCGAACGCTACGTCTCATATATATCTGAATAAAATGTGAACGTGAACACAGAAATACATGAGTGGCGATGATTCACTGCTGCTGTTGCTCTTCTCTATTCATTCTGCACACAGACACGCCCACGCAAGCACTAACATCAAAGATCATGTCTCTATGCAGATGACATACTATATGTTGAAACCGTTATTGGTTTACTTGGAAGGCGTTCTCATATGTGCTCGAAGCTATAATATCATATAAGCTATAATGACCTTCAACCAATTTATATAACATCTTTGAAAACCACATTAATGGGCTGAGAAATTATTGAATATGCAGGATATTGGGGCATTGAGGTGCAATAAACTGCTGGTGGGGTGGCAATTGAAATACATCCGGGTCCAATATATAAAAATCACTGGTCACCAAATAAAGGCTCTTTGGAGCTGCTCGAGCTGAGCTTCAGTGTATAATGAAAGCAAAAGCATCCGCAGAGTCTGAATACTGCACAGATAGCAGCCCTGCAGCAGGTAGACACCGACCGTCTCGGGTTAAAGGGGCTCTGTGGAGTTTTCTTGTAAACAAAAGAGTTCTAACAAACATGCTGATTTCCTTCCTCATGGGACATCTGTAAAGCAGGAACCTCAGTCATCTTCGTGTGTGTGCACAACTCCACAAGGTACCTTTAATTATAATGCAGTTTATAAAAAGCAAAGCTTAAATATAGAACCAAATACCAAATATGTCTAATATGAGAACTTTAGGCAAGTTAGAACCACTTACCTAACCTGATATTCAGTCTAGATATACAGAACATTGTTGTCTTGTTAGCCAGTTGTGGTGGGATGATTGGATTTTGCCCTTAGTAATTACAAGTACATGGCCAACATGTCATTTTCAGTCAACACTGAAACGTGGAAACAAGTTTCAAGTCAAGCAAGTCTACAGAGAATAGCCGTAAAAGGATGATAATAGCAGGAATGCCAGGCTATAGAAATGCCTTTGTATAACTGATGAATCAGAAGTTAATGAAAATGTGAAAAATGTAGCCACTGATGTTAATAGAATAAAGCCAGTGTCTGTAGGTGAAAAACAATTTCAGTGTGTTTTGTTGGGGGAGAGTGAGTGATGGCACAGCCTGGTATCACGCCAAAGCGTGTAATAGACCCGCCTGTCCACCAGAGGATCTGATATCGTGTCAGTATCATGTTTTGCCTCGCCGAGGTGTGAATCTTACACGTGTGTATTAAGGTGCAGTACCAACACAGGGCAACGAAACCAATCACTTAGGTTTAGGAAAAAACATCATGGTTGGCCTTAAAATAAGTATGTAAACTAAGTGAAATATGTACGGAAACAAAACACAACTGTTCAAAACATCACTAACTTACAAAACAAAACACTGGTCTCGAACACCGGTCTTCTGGTTGGAAGACCTGTGTTTGTTGGACCCATCCACCTCCTCTCCCACCCGCCATAAGCCGTCTTTCTCACTTTTTATTCTACAACACTAGCTCTGACTGTAGCATATTTACAAGGATGCATTTACATTGCAGTCAGTACAGACTACATAATGTACAAATGACACACCAAAAGCAAGAATGGCGTTCTTATTGCACGCTTTTGCCCCGAGCATTTTCGTGTCATTCATACACCTTGTCATGCGACCGGGCTGGATGGCAACACTGGCAACACACAATCAATGACAATGAGAATAATGATGTAAAGGCATCATTCCCTCTAATATCACAAATCATGTTTGCAATTGCAATATCAGTCAAAATAATCGCAATAATATATTTTTTCAAAATTGTGCAGCCCTAATCCTGCTAGACATTTGTGTGAAAATGTCTGAATGAGCATATGAATCCTTGAGTTATAGCCAAAAATGTGTTTTGTGAGGTCAAAGTGACCTTGACCGAAGTTCATTCTTGAACCCAAGTGGGAGTTTGTGCCAAATTTGAAAAAATTCCCTCAAGGTGTTCCTGAGTGATCACGTTCACGAGAATCGAATGGATGGACAACCCGAAAACACAATGCCTCTGGCCACGGCTGTCGCCGGCACAAAGGCATAAACATACATACCGGCAATTGTAGGCTTTTTGTTCTTAGTTCAAGAGTCAAAGAATTGAATGCTATGCGTTTTCTGAAACAATGCGATTAATGTGATCATTACAAATAAACCTGAAAATATAAGCAAGCAAATTAAGAGTTTGAACATATAGACTTTACAGTAGGTTTAACTGTTTGACCTTTTCAGTGCTTCTGATCAGAAGAAATGCACTTGCTGGATATAATTATCTGATGTGGACACATATGTTCATCTGTTTCCTTAGTTCCCATCCTTGTTTTATGTTTGGTATAACCTTTTGAAAAAGTGATATTGGTGACCTTATATAGAAGGATTAGTTAGAGAAATATAGAGAAAGACGCCATGAAAAAGAAAGAGAGAGAGAGAGGGAGTTGTATAGTGAGGGAGAGAGAGGAGAACAAATTGAGAGAGTGATCATGTATAATTCAAGGACAAGTGGTTCTCCCCTGAGACATCTCTGTCAGGTAATAGGTCTCAGTTATTAACGCAAGAAACCGTTGCAGCCTGCGCGGTGCATCACGGCGTTTTGGAGGCAGAACAATAAAAGGGAAAATAAAAAGCAAAGAGGACATAGACGAGGGAGGATTAAGTAAAAGAGATGCGAGGAGAAGATAAAAAGGACGAGGAGAGAAAGAAAATAAAAGGAGAAAGCATGAAAATTAGCAAGGACGCTGGGGAGCTTGTGATCAGATAAAAATAGACAGAAAGAAAAAAGGGATGAAGAGGCGAGTCATGTTCATGCTGAAATGTGCATTCAAGACGGTTCTCAGAGAGGCTACTCATACCGATGTACCACCGCATATACGCATTATACGCACCAATACAAAATGAGTATCAAACAAATCTCTAATTTCACGTTTTAGAATTTTACTAATCAGTTTTGACCATGTGAGTTTTACAAAAATCGTCCACACATTAACAGATGATTCATATTAGTAAACTCATACTATTCTTCTTCTACACAATTTCAAATATCCAACCACACAGCCCTTACGAAGAGTGCTTCAAGCCCAATAGACCTTGATATTGTGCGGCACATTAACTGAATGAAACACGGTGGAAGATGGTTATTGTTGAATACAGACAGTGAAGAGCTGGAGTGAGAGCAAAATGAAATGTTTAACATTCTATGCTGGATGTCATTGTGCTACACGGAGGCTTTGTTTCTCTCCTCTCAAAGAGCTCCGGTGTAAGAGGCTGTGATTGCTGGCTGCAGAAACATCACTTAAGCAGTGGACTTTCTCCATTTATCAGTGACAAAGGTGTTAGTTACACAAATCAAGATGCATGTCCAACAGAGACACAATCAAACAGATAAATGCAGCCGGATACACACACGTTTAAAATTAGAGATGGGAACCGATCCGATCAAATATCGGTATCTGGTTTCGATACTGACGTTATTCACGTAATGGATATCGGGCTGAGGTTACCGATCCACGTACCGATCCTTATAAATTAGGGCTGTCAAATTTAACGCAATAATAACACAATAACCGTAATTAATGCCACTAATTTCTTTAACGCAACTTGTGATTTTTAATGGACCTCTTAAAAACCTGTCTGCTATTTGATCTTTGATTGTAGGGCGCTCAGTTTTAAAGCTATGGTGAAGATACTGGCATCATATGAAACTACAAAAAACAAAGTTAAATGTCATACTAGCTTGTCGTAATGGAGGCTAAATAACTTACGCTAAATTTTGGCGAGGAAAAGGGCCATGTTATGATTTGAACATATTTTTTATGCTAAATGCAGTACCTGTGAGGGTTTCTGGACAATATTTGTCATTGTTTTGTGTTGTTAATTGATTTCCAATAATAAATATATACATACATTTGCATAAAGCAGCATATTTGCCCACTTCCACGTTGATAAGAGTATTAAATACTTGACAAATCTCCCTTTAAGGTACATTTTGAACAGATTGACAATCACAATTAACTATGGACAATCATGTGATTAATTGCGATTAAATATTTTATATTTTATTTATTGACAGCCCTAATATAAATATGTTAGTTTGCCATTGCACTCCTCTTTGAAATTCTCTTATTACTTTTACACTCATTTATAGAAATCTACTATAGTTGATAATAGCTGTGCACTTGATTTGTTCATGTTTTTTTTAAACATTAAAGGGGTTGCCATAGCAATTTGCACTCCTACACCCGTCTGTATGTGAAGCCCACTTAACCTATAGTTCAAATAAATTGCGTTGGAATACATTTAAATTTAATGCAAAATTGCAATACAATGCAAATTTTATGCAAAAAGAGCTCTGATATCAGAATTATATTGGTATAGGTAAGGCTTATATAAGCATTTTGCTTCTGCCTGTGCCTGTTCAGTCACTACAAAGACTGTTGACTTTGTTAATACTGTTTGTACTGTATATACTTACTGTATTATGTGTGATGACTGAATAAAATACTACTACTACTACTACTGTACTACTACTACTACTACTACTACTACTACAACTATATCCAAATTCAGGTATAGGAATCGGATCAGAACCAAAAAAGAGTGGATCGTGTATCACTATTTAAACACAAACATACTTTACATCCTACAGACTGGCATGCGTGCAAAGTATCTTAAGTCCCTCTTTGGCAAAACTTCCCTTCTTGACTGAATATTGGTCGTATTGTTGTCTCTAAATTATTTATGTGACAGTCTGTCAAGTTCCTTTTAAAAGAATGATGATGTCATCATGTGTAGCGTTTGTTTCTCTCAGTTGAGGAGAATTTTTGAATGTAGGTGATTTACAAAGCAGCTCTGGTTAGTTTGCCTTAAACTCTGAGATTATACTGTATGAACATTTTACACTGAATTGTTGTTATTAGTTAATTAGCACAAAGGCAGCACACACTGTCAACAGGTGTTTGGTTTTGTGGTCAGTGTGTTTTCATTGTTAGACTTGTCATGTGCAAAGCGATGTGACTGCACTAAATTAAAAAGTGTGGTTAGCAAAAAAACGTTAATAGAGAAAAACAGCACAGAAAGCAAAAAGAAGGAACAAACTACATTCAAACATTGTCTTATTATTCTTGTGTATTTTGTTACGTTTATCTAATTTCCAGTGTTCATGCTGACAAGAAAGAAACTGTTTATTATGATTTCCTCACGTTTCAGTAGCTCAAAGTTGCTCAACACTAACACTAACTAATTGTTGTGTTAAGCTGAGGTTGAGCGCTGTAGCTTCATAATGAGGCTTCATTTGGGTGATGCTCATTGTTTATAGTGACAGTGACCTCAGCATAGACGAGGCAGAGAGAGAGAGGCGGCTGCAGAATCACACTTTTGCAGAGCTGGTTTTAAATCGACAACTGGTGAACAACAGAATCCTCGATATGCACTATTGTCTTTGTATCTTGTTTTAGATGATAGTTTTTATAGATGGTGGGTTAAATACAGCATACATCAGGTTATTTTGATGAGTAACATGTATTCTCTATTTGGAAAATACATGATTGTACTACTTAGGTACTTGCTATAAGTGCACAAGTATGTGTGTGAGTATGTGAACATCAGGAGGAGCAATGGCGACAGTTCAACAGGGATGCATGTTTTTTAATTAAGCCAGAGCCCATTAATGGGATAGTTTGGGTGTTTTGAAGTAGGGGATGTATGAGTTACTTATCCGTAGTCAATGTATTACCTATAGTAGATGACGGTAGGCGTGCCCCCAGCATCGAGAAACAGACAGGAGTACCGACGCCGGAGCAAAGCATTACAGTGCTGTGGAGGGGGAGGGCAGAAAAATGTATTTTAGCCACCTAAAAGAAAGGCTAACTTAAAAAAAACAATATCCGATTAAGTGTACGCTATATTTAGAATATTTTCACTGCTTTTTCTTGCCGTCAGACGGCTCTTCCTTCTCCTTTCCGATGGAGAACTGAACTGAAAGTGAAACTTATCTATGCTCTTTCCAAAGCCAGCAGGCTCAGATGACTAAAACAGTGCAGATACGTTTCACTATCAGTTCAGTTCGCTGTCGGAAAATATTCTAAATACGGTGTACATCTAAACTGATTTTGATTTTTTTTATGTGTGCCTAAAATACGTTTTTCTGCCGGCCCCGTCCACAGCAGTACATTGCTTTTCTTCGGTGTCGGTACTCCTGTCTGTTTCTCGTGTGCCGTCCGTCATCTACTGTAGGTAATACACTGACTTTGGATAAGTACCTCATACAACCCTACTTTAAAACACCCAAACTATCCATTTAAAATGTCTGTGCACTTTCCCAACTGTATGAGCGTTCATGCGCATATGCACAATCATGCAATTTTTGTTGACACGGTATAATCATCTGAGAATCCTGACGTGCTCAGTCAAACAGCCCGAGATTTTACTGTCTTCTGGGTCCCTACAAGCTGTCAGACCTCTAAGCAAACACGGGGCGTCCTGAAAATACCGCATCTTAACTCGTCAGTGATGAGATCATCAGCTGCTGCTGCTGCTGCTGCTGCAGTCTCTGGCTCTTCAGAGCAGTATAGGACGCTATAGGCTGTGTGATCCCAGCTAGCCCTTCTAGTATATGAACTGTGTGCGCAGCAGTGTGCAGTGTTGAGCTAATCACTTAACAGGTCCGCTGAGGGAGCGTGCTTGCTGAGTGAGAGGCAAGCTTGTGTGTGTGTGTGTGTGTGTGTGTGTGTGTGTGTGTGTGTGTGTGAGCGCACTGAGGATGACTGAAGGGTTTTGGCAGAACGAGGTCACTCTGTTCTACCAGGTGAATTTGTGTGGGGGTGGACAGGATAAGGAGGTGTGTTTGTGTGCATCTGTGTGTGTGTGTACATACGTATGTATGGCTGCATTGTGATGTCTGCAAATGCTTAAACGTGGTTTCATAATTGCAATTTTATGACAGAAACATACCTATAGGAATAATCATTTGAGAGTGATTGTTACTTTTCAGACATTTTAGCCATTCTGCACCAATTACAGATGCAAAAAGTCTGATAATAATTGGTAATATGGCATCAACATCAGCACAAAGATGTTTCCAGTAAGAGATCAAAACATTTTGAATCCAATTTTATTAGTCAGTCATTATTATCATGATGACCTGTCTGTGTGTCTGCTGGGTCCTGGTTGTTTTCTACTTCCAGGAGAGCGGCAGGTGGTATTGGCAGAGCCTGTGAGTTGTAAATAATAAGATAACAAATTTGGTTACTATTTAATCCAATACCAACTCAGAACCCTCCGTGGTGCAACAGTGCTTGATTTATCTCTCTGACAAGACTATTAAGGCATCTGCTTTTGAGCCCCGCAAGGCAAATGCTTGCATGCAATGAAATATAAATAAGCAGCTAATGCAGCCCTCTGTGGACCCAGGCAGTGATGTGATGTGATGTGAACACTGTGCTGCTTAATGAGTGTCTCAGGAGGAGGCAGGTACATGTCTTCTGTCCCTCCAGCCACCCCAGAGCAGTGCCCTTCTCTCTCAGCATCATTAACTCCTGCAGTAATGATGACAAAAACACACACTTGTGTAATGAGGTTAAGTGACATTCTCATGCGTTGAGGCTACAATGGAAGCTACATAATGTGTCAACACGGAAAGTCATCATGATGAAGTTTATTAGTTGAGGAAACTCATAAAGGAACTTGTTTATTAAATAGTTTTTTTTTAGTAATTGTCAGCAGGATTTGTTAAATAATAAAGATGCATTGGAGCACAGATGCACACATCTCGGGAGGTGATGTTGTGGTACTTAATCATATTGTTAATGAGAGACTAATAGAGGAGTTGTTTTCATAAATGGTCATACAGTACATACTGGGTCTCAGGAGTGCACCTTTTACTGTTTGATTAATCCAGTTCAAGATGTCTAGGAGCCCTGTTTTTATTTGTTGCCCGACAGGGTGCATTTTATTTTCTGCTTCAGACAAACAGCCTTTCATTTATCACATCCCGGCCTGAAAAGACACCTGTCGCAAAGCTGGCACCAGAGAGAGAGAAAGGAAAGGAGAGGAGAGCCTGGGGGAAAACTAATGCTCGGTGCGCTTCGTCCTAAATATTAACCAGACGCTTCCTGCTTCTAAACCTGCTGATGGTAGCCAATTCCAGATAGACGGTGGGAGGATGCGCCCCCAATCCTCCACGGACGACACTGCCCTACTTGTGCGGAGGTGACCCCCATGTGTTCTACACGGCCCTAACATTCACCATTGTTATTTATGAGCTTGCAAAGGTGTCCTTTTGCAGGGAGACCATGTGCCACCTGTTTTAGCAGTAGGTGAAAGTACAACGCAATGTGTTCTGCAGAGGTGAAACTGGAGGTGCCTGAGTGGAGCTAACCTACTCGGCAAGTTTTAAACTAGGCTGCGAGCTGTAAAGTCAGCTGTTAGGCTCCAACAGCAGCTTTATTGGACTCATTTTGAAGTGCTATGGGGAGCTCTTTGAAATACCAAATGATGGTGATAATTGACATAATAAAGACTACAGATTATATGCTCAACAAAATTTTACATTTCCCAGGAGTCTGGTCGTGGTCATGGTCTGTCGCTCCCTGTTGCAAAATCCTTGTGTGTCCTCCACTCAGCCCTGTTGCTCTGCGTGTGCTTTAAAGGGACGGTTCAACATTGTGGGAAACGCACGTATTCGCCAAGAGTTTGATGAAAAAATCAATACCACTCTCATGTCTGTACACTAAATATATAGCTGCAGCCAGCTAGCTTAGCTTAGCATAAGACAGGAAAAGCGTGGTCTTCTCAAAAGGTACCACAATCCGCCTACCAGCACCTTTAAAGCTCACTAATTAACATGTTATATCTTGTGTCTGTCTAATCCACACAAAAGCAAAGTGGGGAAAAAAACGTCAATCTGCTATTTCACATGGGTTATTCTGGACTATTTCTTGGCCAAGCATTTGGTTGCCTCGGCAGAGCCAGAATAGCTGTTTCCCTCTGTTTCCAGCATGTATGCTAAGCTAAGATAACCAGCTGTGGGCTCCAGCCTCATATTTACAGTTCAGACACGAGAGTGGTATTGATCTTCTCATTTAACTCTTGCCAAGAAAGCGGATGAGCACATTCCCCAAAATGTCGAACAATTCCTTTAAAGAGGAAAAAAACATAGAGAATAAGCCCATAATAGAAACTTGACATCCAGCAGCTTGCCCAAACAAATAGACCCAGTGTCTGGAAATGTGTTAACAAAACCAGAGGCTTGTTTGTTGACTGTAACTACAGTATTACCTTCACATTTAATGTGGCATGTGCCACATCACGTCTAGAGCCCGGACAGAAACATTATAATTAGGGATTACAAAACTCACGGTTCGAATCGTATCACGGTTTTGAGTCATGGATCTGATCAGCAGAAAAAAAAAAGGATCAAATATAACTTTTACAGATACCGCGATCACGTTTTTTTGCTGCAGATACAGATTGTCGATGAGCTATATCGGCTGATTCCGATCGTTTTTGTTGTTGTTTTTAAATTTAAATGTCATCCTTTTACTTTGTCATAGTCATCTATAGTAGTTATTTGCATAAAACACACAATTCAAATGATTAGGAAATAAATTATTGTATTTTTATTGATAAAATAATCTTGGCTGAAGTAGTTCTAATGATGTATTATAAGCTGCTTAGAGCATGTTAGGAAGTTAAACAGGCCATAATTCCCTCTCTATTATCTATCTCATAATGCTGTGAAAACACTTCAACAACTTATTTATTTGTTCAAGTTTCTCACCAAGTACTACATTTTACAAGATTAAAATTGAACACAACATGATAACGATTTACCTTCATCTCATTTTTACTGAATAGATCCTGAAAGCACCATACTGTAGCTGAACCCTCGTACGTTAGCTGCTCTGGTGCTGCCAACTTTAACTAGCTCTCCTCCTGCCGATTTCAAAACGGATTTGTTGTTCACAATGTAACATTATCAGAGATCGGTGACTAGAAAGCATTAATGCTGATCTCCCGATTTTTATGATATTTTTACTGAATATCGTGCGATAACAATCTAAAGCTAATCTAAAAGCTTTGTTTCACACAATGATGGTTAAACAGTGTAATTAATCAGCGGTTCACATGCGTGCCGAGCCGTGGGACAGGATCCATATGGATCACGGATCAACTACGGTCCGTGACACCACTAATTATAATGATATGAGGTTAATTTTTCAACATCTATTTTCATTTTAGCAAAAAAAAGTCTCACGTAGAAAACACTGTTCTACAGTGCAAGATATTTTGCATTTCTGACTTTCTGAAACCAGGTGGGTTTTAGCATGGGAATCAGGTACAAGAGAGAACAGAGACCTTTTCAGAGACACCTTGAGTATTTCCTTACTGCTGATTCTTTCATTTCCTTCCTCTGAAGGAAGGTTCCCATTTAGGCTAGCAGTCAAGCAGAGAATTAAGGATGTAATCAGAAGTGAAGATAGCCATCTGGACTGTATTTATGATTAAATGTAGAGGACATAGGTTGGCAATTTCCTTATTAAGTGCTGTTGTGCTGAATAAGGGCCCTTGGGGTTTATTATCTGTTCTTTAAAATTCATGACATTGAGGAGAACTACAACAAAGATCTACATCAGTCAGCAGCCGCAGAAGCTCTCAGTGTGGCCAAGGATGCACCGCCGGGGTGGAGGCTATTACTCAGTTTATCCTCACAGAAGTTCAAACAGGAAATATTCCCCTTTCTTCTTTCCCGTTTAACGACGTTGAAGGCCATTTTATTTAAGCAGTCACTTTGTTGTGCTTGTAGTCCGGAGGTGCACGACTATATTGGCTGGACATGTACATGTACACACACATGCATTCCTGCACAGGTGTAAGAGTAGACACACAATAAAAGCAGACACGGTCAATGGACTCCCCGTGAACTTTAGCACCACTTCAAAGCATCAAGGTTGAGCAGAGGACTCTTTCCTATAATGAAGAGGAGATAGTTAATCTGGCATTAACGCCTGGCTTCCCATGAGGGAACACTATGATTCAGGGAGGTGTGAAGGGGTCGTCAGTATGCAGGCTCTCTCTCTATCTCTACCCCTCCTTCCTCTTCCTCTCTCCATGGTGATACACCATAAAGAGCGCTTGAATGAAAGGGGCGTCAAACGGGCATCGATTTCTAATAGGGAACTTTCTGGATCAGCATGGGGGCTCGGCCTGAATCACGTCTGCGCCTCGGTCAAGGGCACAATGTGTGGGAGCATCTACTGCACCCGTCTCTCTCCGCCAGGCACCAAATGAACCGCCGCAGCAGGACACAGGGATCAGAGAGCAGCGGGAGTCTCCTTTCATCTCCTGGGGATTAGCACTCCCATAGGAGAGAAGTATACATGTGTGTATGTGCAACCGTGCAACACTCTCGCAGAAGTATCTACCTTTTAGCCAGAGGCTACACACTTCCTGTTTCTGCTGCATGCTGAGAATCCCCCCAAGGCCACAAATATATGAAGCTCCATAGGCAAGAGGGGGATGAAGGAGAAGACATCCTCCTTGGGCGAGTGTTTCTCAAAATAAAACATGAAACTCTGTTTGTGCGCCTTTTCCTCATGTGCAACAGTGACGGTTACAGGGTGAGTTACTCCACTGTTGGTTGATTATATTTAAAATATTCGGCGTGCAACACTGTTCAAAGCTCCCTGTTGTGTTGGAGAGGGAACCCGTTTGTATGAAGTAGGGAACACAGTGAAAGTAACACCGAAAAATGTTGACATGTGCTGGAGAGTGGGAATTCTAGTAGAGGCATTAAACATGCATGGAAGCAGCGACGGCTTCACTGGACTGTATCCACTCAGTTCTATTGATGCAGTACTGCCATGGGGGGAGAAAGGTGAGGCGAAGAGCAAAGCCATCTGGGAAACAGGATTGCGTGACAATCTGTGGGATCCTGGATCAACAGCCACTTCACACTAAGCAACAACTTTAGTGTCACACGATCTCACAGCAGCACAGAGGTAAGGAAAAAACCTGCCACACAAATGCTTTCAATCTTCACCTTCCTCCCTTTTATTCCATTCCTCACTCTTTGTCTTCACTCTCTTTATACGCCCACAGCAGGTCCAGACACATGCGTACACGTCTTGCTTCCTTCATTAATTTCTGCCACACTGATGGCAACTCTTCACACACTCTCAGGAGAGAGCGTCTGTGTGTCTCACCTTGCGTACATTTGCTTTTCTTAATGTCACTACTAAGAATAATGCTGTGTTCACACTATGAGCGACAGGCTACGAGTCATTTTCAATGGAAGCCGGTGACATGAAGCTACAAACTAACGCCCGGCACTTGACGGGCGTGACGTGCTACAAATCAAAATTCAACTTTTTTCAGCGCTTAATGACGCGGTGAAGCGTCAATCAATCATATGTTTTTGTTTCACCCGTAGACTGTATGTAAGAAGTGGACGTAGTGACCATGACGTCACCCATTGGTTTGTAGACTGCCGTTTTGAAGCCTTGAGTGTGGCATTTTGGCCGTCAACATCTCGTTTTTTTGCAACCAGAAGTAACACGAGAGGGTGGAACAAAGTACAACTGAAGGCTTAATAAGACATTTTTAGGCAATCAAAATGTTACAATTAACTTTCATGAACAGAAAACACACTGTGAAAGGGTTAAAGTTGTAAGACGAAAACAGGGATAACTCCCAGACCGGACAATGCTGTGGTAGCGAACTGTCAATCACAAGGTTGCTGCGCCCTAAAGCATCCCCTGCTTTATGGTCTATTTGACTCTAAATGGGACCATAATTTACTAAATGAACATCATGCTGTATTGAAGAAGACTTGAAACTAGCGATTGAGACCATAAACTCATGTTTACAATGTTTACTGAGGTAATATATCAAGTGAGAAGTATGCTCATTTTCTCATAGACTTCTATACAATCAGACTTCTTTCTGCAACCAGAGGAGTCGCCCCCTGCTGGCTGTTAGAAAGAATGCAAATTTAAGGCACTTAAGCATTGGCTTCACTTCTCGGACCTGGAGGTTGACAACTGGTTTCACACCGTTCTGTTCCGTCTAAAAAAATTCCGTTAGCCAGTTCCCAGTGCTATTTAACAACATAACTACGTCAGCGAGCGCTTGAGCAACACTTCAACGTCGACTTGCCGACAATGCAGCTGGCCCAGCTTGGCAGTTTTGTTGCTTTTGTCGTTCGTAGTGTGAGCATAGCATTAGAACGACTCCTGCTGCACTCTGTGTCTTGGATACCAAGAACAACCACTCAGCTCTAACTCTTCAAAGCTGCCTGTCTGCACATATTGAAGTACTTAGTCTCACCATGGAGGCAATTTAGCGAGATTTATGTCCAATTACAGCCATCTAAATGTGAATGCATCATATCATATTGCCATTTACTGAATAAAAAATTGGACAGCTTCTTATGTGAAGAGTTTTGATGACAGTGTTGTTTTCTAATTGTGTTTTCTTACTCTACTGTAAATATGACACCATATTCACAACTGCCTACCTCTTCAATAACACCAGAGTCCTATTTCTGACAGTTAAACAGCTCGGCCGACCCAAACAATGTTCTTTTTTATAACAAACCTGGCCCTGCCACCGCTGAATGCCCTGGCACAGCCGTCC
>CAKALG010039778.1:3646-22390 GCA_916700815.1 Helicolenus hilgendorfi
CACCAGGAGAATACAAGGAGGCCCAGTGTTCAGCGCCGCAGCTCCTTCTATAGAGGCCAGAACCGTAATGGGGGCCCCGGGGGCTCTACAGGGAGTTTAGAGGGCCCAGTTTCAATGGAGACCAAGTCTTTTTAACTGGTACATTGTGCAACTCTCTCCCTCTGTCCTAGAGATGGGAGAGAGGGAAATTCCTATGCAGATCAAACAGAATGTCTTCATTTCCAAATGAACGTGGGACGGACGAAATTTGGAGGGACACAGTTTGAGACATTGAGGGGGTATTGTTAGTGTAGAGAGACAGGGGGTTAGCTAGGTGGGTGTATGCTTGACTGGATTCATGTGTGTGTGTGTGTGTGTGTGTGTGAAGTGTTGTTACTGCAGACAGTGGTCAGCGACCGGTCCATCGCAGGTGAGATTAGAGCCAATCACAGCCTGTTAAAGCACCTGTCAATCAACACAGTGGACCACTGGACCCGGGGCAACCTCCAGCTGTTTCCCAGTGTGTGTGTGTGTGTGTGTGTGTGTGTGTGTGTGTGTGTGTGTGTGCACTCTGTGTGCTGATTCTGTGTGACTGTGTTAGGTAAGGTCAGTCATGAGTTGTTCCGATTCTGTTTTCCCATGAAATCATTATTATAAAGCATATTTAACCTTTTAAAACACAATCGGGACAAGACACTCACAAACAGAGAAAGCTGGCACTTCAGTCGTTCAGGACTTGGTTACCCGCAACTTAGAAAAGACAAACTTTACACAGTCACCATGACCGCTGCAGAATGCTGTAGAAAATGCAGCTGATAAACAAAGTGCCGTCCAGCAGAGCGGCCGTAGGATTTCCCCTAACCTCAACCGTCTGAATACACAGCGGGAGCTCAGGTCTTTTTATGTCTCTGTTTGTCTAACTCTTCCATCTGTCTGTATGTCTGCCACGCTCTTTAGGAAGACGCATAGGAAATGCTGTAGTTTAAATCCGGTTCATTCGAACCTGCTCTTAAATTCATAGTTTTGGGCATTGGTTATGATAACATAACATTGTACTATGCAATCAGCCCTTCTTAACGTCCACACCCCGATCGGGCACTGCAGTAGTTCCTAAAACACAACAATTACATTTAGGAGCACAATTTTATAATAACCAATAGAAGTCAATCCAACGAAAAGAGCATCTACGTTGAATGAGGTAACAAACAGCAAAAGTGTCCTTAATAAACAGCCGTCTTGCTGTGACAATGAACTCTTTGCTCTGAAGTCACATGACACACAACTGTACTTTTCAAGCTATTGTAAATTGTTGAAGCTACTCTGAATTCTGAACACACACACACTAAATCCCCAGTTGAAACGGTCACCATCCATGAACTCCTGAACAGGAACTGGCTCTTCCTGCAGAATGCCCTCATCTCGCCAGCTGTCTGTAATGTGTGTGTGTGTGCTCTATCTATGCATGCGACAGATACAGGGAGATGAGAGAGCGTGACACCTCTGACTGCCGGGTTCCTCCAATTGTTAGGCAGGAAGCCCGCTCCAGCTCCAGATAAAAGGAAACGAGAGGGAAAACACAGAAGAAAGACAGAGAGAGAGAGAGAGAGAGAGGGAGGGAGGGCAGGGAGTACACAGAGATGCTCGCTCGCCCTGGTGAAACAGTAGTGCAAAGGTGAAGGTCGTGGAACAACAGAGAGCCCATGAGCAACAACAAGAATAACAACAGCATGGTGAGTCAGGCCTGTGGTTTAGAGGCTGCACTCAGCTGGTTCAGTGTGTTCACGTGTGTGAGTGTTAAAGTTCTTAGCACTGCCTCTGCAGGCTCGAGCTGGTACTACACTCACTAAGGTTGCATTCACACCAGAGCCGGCCGAATAAAACGCAAGTCTTTCCATTCATTTTGAATGGGGGTTGTGCATTTGAGCTACAGCTATGGCTAGGCAAGGGTTACCGGAAAGATGAGAAAGTGGAGTTAATCTCACAGATAAAAGAAGTGGACGTAGTCACCGTGACGTCACCCATTGGTTTGTGGACTGCTGTTTTGAAGCCTCGAGTTCGGCATTTTGGCCGTCGCCATCTTGGCTTTTTGCAACCAGAAATGACACGAGAGGGTGGAGCTAAGTACAACCGAACGTTGAATAACATATTTTTAGGCGACCAAAGTGATATAATCAAGTTTCATGAACTGAAACACCACGTCGTGGAAGCGACCTGTCAATCACAAAGTAGCCCCGCCCTAAAGCATCCCCTGCTTTATGGTCTATTTGACTCTAAATGGGACCATAGTTTACTAAATGAACATCATGCTGTATTGAAGAAGACTTTAAACTAGAGATTGAGACCATAAACTCATGTTTACAATGTTTACTGAGGTAATAAATCAAGTGAGAAGTAGGCTCATTTTCTCATAGACTTCTATAAAATCAGACTTCTGTTTGCAACCAGAGGAGTCGCCCCCTGCTGGTTATTAGAAAGAATGCAGGTTTAAGGCACTTCAGCATTGGCTTCACGTTTATCTCACTGCCATGGGAGTGGGTCCAAAAAAAACTTCGGTACACCTACCCCAACTGCCCAGGAGTTCATGTAACCACTGACTATGGATGCTGGTTGGAAATGTTAAGTTCATAAAAACACTCTGAAGGGAAGAAAAATAATCGTGAAATATAAAGTCTACTTGTGCTACATTGGGGGGGTTAAACTTCACAACATGACGTGGGCCATTTTAATTGACACTCCCACACAGCCACACAACCCTGCAGCAAATCGGCGCACTGTTGGATCTGGTGTGAATGCAGCCTAACATATGACTGTCTTGCAGCCCCAGTTTCAGATTACAGGACGGCGTATTTAACAGGCTATGAACTGAAGGAACCAGACTCCTTAAACATCATATTTTATGACATTTCTATAACTTCATATTGAACTGACAGATTCTTCTCATTTAACGAAGAAGTGGATTTCCCAAAACTGTTCTGTTGATGAAATAACAATTTTAGCAATGACGACTGATATTTTTAACATGCTGGAAGTTGCAGTGGAAAAGTGTTAAACAGGAAGCTGGTTTAGCTTTAATGCTTTAATTGCAGCTGATCATTGTTCTTGGAGTTGCTTACCTAAACAGGCAACAGATACCACACACACACAGTGTATTCACACACATGAGCAAACAAACATAAAAGTATGATCACATCCTTCAGAATGGCACACACACACACACACACACACACACACACACACACACACACACACACACACACACACACACACACACACACACACACACACACACACACACACCGTATGTTCAACAGGTCGTGTAGACGTGATCGATGTCGCACGGGGCACGCTAAGTGCTTGTGCACCACTCTCCCATCGTCGTGGTTACCCACCGATGGCCGCACATTGTCACGGCGACGGTTTAAGGGGATGAACCAGGATTGGCTTTCTGAGCGTGCGTTTCATCAGGTCTGAGATAACATTTTGTTCTGAAGCAACAGCTGGGAGGAGTCAGTGGCAGCAGGATAATGAAGCTATTGTCAATGAAGCTGCAAATCAGAGAGAAATACAAACAGACAACCTGTGGTTATCTAAACTCTGTGGCACGCTGCGGCAAAGCACAAGTCATCTGGCTTCCTGGGCAGGGTTACACCGAGAACACAAATAAATACTGTATGACTCACGCTTTGTGTGTATATGTTTGTTACGTTGTTAGGGTTGGGCCAATATAATTACAATTGATGATATCTGGAACAGATACACCGATCGTCAATAAAAACTAGACTAACGATGTCATTGTTATCCACCTCAGATGGTGTTAATGTATATAATTAACTGTTATGTATGTAATTTAATGTGACAGTTTCATTGCGCTTCAAACCGGTATGCGTGAATATTGATGTAAATAATTATTGTAATTGCTAGCTGGAGTGATATAGGAGCCCATGATGATGCAACACGAGAACTGGCGTGCTCAACTCGATCGTTTTTATAGAGTACGATGGGTGTCGAGGCTGAAACACGCCTGTTTCATTTTACTGCTGTGCATCATTAAAAGTGTTACTCACTTTGTTGTGAGTGCTGACGACGTCATTTGCACATTTTGATGCACACTGCACCCCCAAATGAGCTAATAAAGGATGTTAAAGTTGTTGATATTCTATGTTTTGCACTGGGTGACATGTTCCTTCATTAACATGAACACACACATTGTAGTTTATTTTAACTCAATCCCACATACACCATCCTGCAGCTGGAAATACTCAATAGAGCACCAATTTTGTATTTATCCACCAATGAAAATAGTCCCCAACAAATGCACAATTTCCTCCAGTTTGAGTAACGTTGACTAAAAAACTACAGTGGCCAGCCGTTTTACGTAATTTCTAGTCAGACTCACCGGATGTAGACTGTGGGTATACAGTATGTCTGCCATCGGCCGGCTATTTCAGCCGGCATTCTCTTCCCCCTCAGTTAGGGGTGGGGGAAAAAATCAAAACAACATAGTAGTATCACGATATTTAATCTTTTATTATATAAACTATTAACCTCTCAACAGTCAAGTATTAATATTTTATTATATAAACTATTAACCTCTCAACAATCCGACCGTCACTACTCTATTTTTCAGAGGGTGTAGCAGGCTCAGTCTTAAAGCGAGAGTGAAGATATGGTGATATAATACACAGCCCTACAACCAAGTCCGTAAAATGTGTGCTTACGTCATAGGCTCTGCCGTAGCCTACTCCGTCACGGCTGTAAAACGGTGGATAAATTGTTTTGAGCGTCACAACCCCCGTGGACTCGTTTCACTCTCAGAATTTGATCAATACGGTCTGATAACATTTGGAGAGTCTAGAAGAGCTGCACGATTGAATTATTTTATTCCCATTCAAGTTAGCATAGGGCTAAACTGGAAGCCCTCTCTGACCCGACCCAAGCTAGACTAAACAGACTTACACATTGTTGGATTTGGTGTTTTCTTGGGACTCGTTGACAAGAGAAGATATATCGCCACCCTTATCCTTTCACTAGTTTTATAAATCACTTTCTAGGAGCAGCATCCTTCTCCAGAAAGCAGCACAGCAAGTCACAAGGCACGTCTGCACAAAGTGAATCAGCCACTTATCTGAAGTGAGTCACGACTCAAACAAAGGAAGAGGCAGAACAATGGAAAGTCTATCCATGGCCTTGAGACAGGTTTCACAGTGAGACACGCTGCACCCGCAGTCACCTGTTTCACCTCTGGCAGCCATTCATTATCTGTGTAACGCCCTGATCCTCAAACATGACAGGAGCAGATTCCTCTGTGTGGGCATGTATGAGTGCGTATATACAGTATCTGTGTGTGTATCAGAGGGGGTGACAGGCTGGCAGCTACCTGCAGAAAAGTGTCTCAGTATGTGGGTCGTGTCCGTCAGCCACTAATCCTCTGTGATGCCGACCTGTTTGAACAGCCAGCAGGTTCTCACCATCACAGTTACGTAAGAGCTGAATGGAGGCCAGGCTAAGACAAACACTGAGAGAGACAGACGGTTAGAGAGAGAGAGAGAGAGAGAGAGATTGGTTTGCACTTGTCGTAGTTCATTTACCTGAGCTCTACAATTAGGCAGGAATCTCTTGGCACCTCAGAGGTTTCGCTGTGAGTGTGTACATGCGTCGAGAAAAAGGCAATGTGCATGAGTGTGTGTGTTTGTGTGCTGTAATGAGCAGGTGTTTGACTAAAAAGTCTGACTAAACAAAGTTGGGCAGCTGGAGGTTCCCGCCTGCTGCTCCAAGACTAACATTAGACACGTACCGCTGGTTAATCGGATGCCACATATCAGTAAGTGGATGGAAAATAACCAGTGCAACACCTACTGGCTGCACTTAACTCTTTCTGTGCCAGATAAAGCTGGTGGAAGAAAATACTACTGCTAGTTCTATAATTGTATTCAGGTGGAAAAAGCATTAAAACTAATCTGTCTTTGTGATCATCATTCATGCACCTGTGTTGAGTGTGATCAAAATGTTGCCTTTAAATCAGTTCACCCTAAACACTGTCCAAAGACAGTCTAGTACTGACATCCCAGTATCTCAAGGAATATTGGATCTGCTTGTGCCAGTAATCATTTGAAACTTGTTTTTTTTAGCAACTATACCTACTGAGTCTATGACCGCTAGCGAGCTGAGCTTGCAGTTTGCTGTAGAGGGTAGAAGATGTATACATGTTGTACTGTCTGTGTGTGTGATTTATGGTGTTTTTAGACTTTATTTGGGAACTGTGATGTTTCCTTTATTTGGTACGATGTGTTGGAACTGTTTGGTTACTGGATGATAATTCCTCTTTGTTGTGCTGCTGATGTAGAATCAGTGAGCAGGTCACTTTATTTTTCACATGAAAAACAGGATTTAATGGATAATCACCTTCTCACAGACTTGTTCTTTATGAAACCACTGACTGGGATCCCTGTTTGTGAATCTGTCAAATATGAAATTCTCAGAATGTCTCACAGGACTTAAAATATATATATTCCAATATTGGATATTGGATTCGATTCTGCAGCACACAATTTACGTCCAATGCCAATCAGCATGCTAACATGCTCACAAGGACTTACATGCTGGTGTTTAGTAGGTATTATGTCAGAATTGTTAGCATGCTAACATTAGCTAATTAGCACTAAACACAAAGTACAGCTGAGGCTGATGGGAATGCCTCTAGTTTACAAGTATTTGGCAACCTCCAGTTCTGAGAAAAGAAGCCAATGAGGAAGTGCCTTAATTCCTTGTGGTTGACAGGACGCTACCACGGCGTTGGGTGTTGTCCGTATTTACTTCTTCACAGTGTATTTTCAATTCGTGAAAGTTAATTATAACATTTTGGTTGCCTAAAAGTGTCTTATTCAGCGTTCAGTTGTACTTAGCTCCCCCCTCTTGTGTCACTTAATGGTTGCAGAAGAACAAGATGGCATGGCTAGGGGTCAATGATCCAATATCATTGATGCAAAGTGAAAACATCGATACATCATCTTTAAGATACGCCTTTATTTTGAAATTCCCATGACACGTCTGTCACCATTTCTGTCCAAGCACACCTCCTTCATACAGAGAGCCCAGTAATAAAATTATCAAATCATATTTTGGTTGCCTTTTGTGAGTAAATATGAATCTAATTGATTGTGATTGATTGATTGATCTGCTGATTGTGTTAAATGGGCGTAAGATATTGTCTTATATCGATTGCAGGCCCCTGAATTGAATCAAATCGAAATCGTATCGTGGCAGACTTTGTGATATCAGCAAATATCGTATTGTTGTCCAAAAAAAATCAATACAATATATTGTGATGAAACCTGTGATTTACACCCCTAGGTCGGGGGGCCAAACGACCAATATTGCTATCTGTAGAGCTAACGCTGCTAGCTTTGCTAGCTAAGTTAATCATTGAATTTCAATAGCACTGAGTATTGATCTTCTGTACAATTAACTCAAATGGATCCAGGCATTTAACATCAGCCCAACCCTAGAACACTATGTAGACCCTGTGGCCCACCCTAGAAGTCCACTGACTACTGCAGGGTTCAAACATCCGACTTTTTCACTGTATAATTATCACAAATGTCTTCTTTTTTCATGTTAGGCAATGTCAGATGTCAGGTTTGAAAACGACTGCACTGTTTTCACAAGAGTTAAAACAACATTCCTGGTGTTCACATTTTTCTAGGTTGAGTGATAAGAGTGTTGATACAGTGAGCTTGCCGAGCCATGTTCCCTCAGAAAGTGATTCATCTTTTTAGGGAGAGTTAAGATGGATATGTTTGTGATTTACTATAAGACTCACAATGTGATTCTTAAAACCCAATCCATGTGTTTGGCTTCTACAGTGGTCGGCGTGCAGTTACGTATTTTAAGTCAGGCTGTTCTTATACACCGTTGGTAGCTATACCTACATAAAGTAATGCACTGTAATTCTTATATATCCAGGGTTTTGTCTACCTGCCACTGGGGCTAGTGGTTTCCAAAATCTACTAGCCACTCAAAAGGTTACCATTTTTTTGTTGGCTGGTGAGAGAAGCAAATATAGCAGGCACATATTTTACCAGCATTTGGCTGGTGACTCGTGCTAATTTCCAACCCTGTATATATCCCACAAAATCAATTCGTATGTAATCCATGTAATTGTGAACCAGGAAATGAGTCAAAAAAATACCGGACTTTTGCCCAGAAGACTGGTGTTCATACCCTGTGTGAAACCAGAAGTCAACTTTGATTTATTTGACACGTTATCTGTGTTATTTGAACCCAAACCACAATTTTTCCTAAATCTAACTGAGTAGTTTTGTTGCCTAAACCTGCCCAAGTTGATCTTTTCCTAAACCAGTCTGTTTCCTTTGAAGACGAAGTTTGTTTTGAAAAGAAGGAAAAGCCTACATTTGTAGGAAAACGCATGGAAAATGAGGAATAACTTTTCGTAAGATATCATACGGACCGCAGTATGAGGATACGTTGTTCAAGTACAAATTTATGAATGACCTCTATGTCCCTCTGAACCAAAGTGACTACACGCCACATACACTGAAGTAGAAGTAAATATTGAGGAATATGATTTTCTGTGTACAGTAGAGATACAGTTTTTATTAACACCTCCTTAATCTAAAGTAAACCAGACATCCAAACCTAGACACACACACACACACACACTCACACACACACACACCTGGGAATGACATCATTGTGTACAGAGGCCTGATAAGGTCATTAGTCAACAAAAGCGACGACCTGTTGCATAAGAAAGCCTAGCGGGACTGAGTGATTGACTGAGACAACCACACATGGACACACACACACACACACACACACACACACACACACAAACACGCACACACACACACACACACACACACACACACACACAAAGTGGGCTACAAGTAGTTAATGATTACAAAAGTAATGTGATAGGCTTTGCTATTGCTCCTGTCATATCAAGGATAGGTTGACTCCCGCCTGCTTCTCACAAACCGTCATTGTTTTCACTGGCATGCAACACTGGCCACAAACAAAAGCCAGTGTGTGTGTGTGTGTGTGTGTAGGTGTGTTCATGCCAGTGAGTGTGATTATGAGTGGAGTTCAGTACCAGTTTACCAGTGTGTATAAGGTGTGGACTTGAGTGTAGCTGTGCATTTGAAAGGTGGCGGTGTGTTTATGTGAGTGGCTGAGAGGGAGATAGAGAGATTGCTCTCTCTTTCAAGTGAAGTTTTAAGTCTTTGGTACAACTTGGTATTTAGATGCCCTGCATTTTACGTCATTATCAAATTAGATTTGTGAGTAGAAGGTTGGAAAATTGTCAAAGTCTTCCTCATGACTCCCATCACTAGACACGTCTGAAGTCTGGATCTGATGTTGTACAAAGGATGTATCACATGACAGTTTCCCTGTCTGTTACTGTTTGTTCAGTGTCAATGTCGCCTAAGAAGTCACTAGTTTGGAGGGAACAGTGTTGCTTAAAGGAAAACTAGATTCAGTACAACATTACGTTTTTATTTTAATAGCTCTGGTCAAAGGTTTTATCAGTTTAGATAACAGTAAACATCAAAGTAATTGCTCAGATCTTAGCGCGCAGCGACATCACTAAAAATAGGTCCAATGGGACAAGAAACACAAGTCATAAGACGATTACATAATTGTAAACAAGCTGACAGTTTAGCCAAAGTTACTAACAATTGATAACAAAAAAAAGTTGCTAATAAATCAGTCTGGCCAATTTGGGGGGTTGTTCACAACCCGTCTGTTCATCTAACTGTTCTTGTTTTTGCGCTGTCTGACCTTTTTCTTTTTTAACTATTTAGCATCAAAATGTACTGGGCCAGAACTTTTAACAACTCACTTTGGTTAAGGTATGATTTGTTCCACATCTCTCCACCCAGTTGAGCCTATGACCCGACATCTTTGACAACTTGTGGACAACAAAAACACCCAAAACACCACTTTGAAAGCCAAGTGCAGGTAAATGAGATGACTGACGGTGTTAAGATAATAGGGTTTCTTTTTCATTCCTGTTATCAGGCGGACTTAATAACCACAGTGTTCTCTCACCTAATAGGAACATACCTGTAGCCGCTCATATTTCATCCCCTTGACAATATCCAAGGTCTCTACTTAGCCCAGACCTGGAATCTACAAGATAAAACATGGAGCAGACAGCAGTGTTTTAAGAGGAACTATTGAGATACACAGAATGGGTGTGTATCGCTAGGTACATGTATCAACTTGCGGTTGGCTGTGTTTGATTTGTATTATTCAGTTTAATCACATACAGTGCTTGTGTCTGTCACAGGGTAGACATGTCACATAAATCAGTCAGAACCCATGATCTGTATCCACACGTCAAGACTGTTTTTATGAAACACGGCCGTTGAAATTATTCCTATGAATAACATTCAACAAGGAATCGCAGACAATAACAAGTTCCTTAAAAAACACACTAAAGAAAGCAACCTGAGTTGAAGCTTTAATGTTAGTTTTGACTCACAGCGTGGGCCTAAAGGTTTAATTAAAGGGGCAGAGCCTCCGTTTGTTTAATGCCCAAGGAAACGGGTGTACTGCAGTGACTCAGTTGACTGACAAACAGCCATTTCTGTCATTCCAGGCATAGCAGAGACAGCCGAGCTCTGAGCCGGTGGTGTTTTTCCAAGCTGCAGAAATGAAAACGAGATGGAGAGAGGTGTAACAGTGGGATCGAGGGAGGACAGGTGCTGCTAGTCATGTAATTATAAATCTATAAACAGTACCAGCGCAATTATAAGCTGAGTAATCATTACACAAGTTGCTGCTGAGGCCAAGAATGACATTTTAATATGAGAGCTGCCAGTGTGATGACATTAGGTTACCAAACACAGTCCATGGTCTGGGAACAAAGATTTGCTGCTGTTAATGGTAACTTATTTTATTGGACCAGCGAATCCAATCATACAGACCTACCTCATTATTTAATTTAAGTACTTTACTAGCTCGTCCGGCAGGAAATTAAGCAAAAGAAATAAAGCAATACAGTACACAATAGTCCCATTTGCTCAGCAGGCATTTTGGTATGTCACAACAGAAAACCACAGGAGTAATTAATAACATTAACAATGGCTGGCTGGCAAGGCTTACAGGGACATTCAATAAAAATGGAACCATTATTATTGTTATTATTATAATTATTTGCACCTGTGCTTTTCTGCTTAAGCAATACCAGAAGCACACATGTAGCACTAGCGTCTTGTAAAAAACATCGAGACATAGCTTGAGAGAAATCAGTTGTCATTGGCCTGCTACAGAAGATAGGTTAGCAAAGCAAGGCAATTTGTTTAGCAAGTCAACAAATAAATGTTAGTATGCTAATCACTACGCTAGGCTATGACCAGCCACATCATTTTAGCTATTGTGCTAGTTTACATATATGTCGTATATAATGTATATAATATATAAACATAAATTGAATTAGTTCAACCCCATTGTCACCGATACCCGATCCAGTATAAGTACCGGTGCATCCTAAGCATTTTAGGAGCTGCAAGGTGAGCAACTTGGTGTTCAGTGTCTCGCTCAAGGACACTTCAACACGCAGACAGTAGGAGCTGGGGATCGAACCGCAAACCTTGTGGCTAAAGGACGACCCCTCAACCCACTGAGCTACAGCCGCCCCCAGTATAGTATATCACACCAGCCACAGCCAAATCCAGGGGCGTAAAGTCAGGGGGACCAATGGCCCCTTCCCCACTTCCTACACCCCTACTTAAGGCGCCCTTGTTCGGACCACACACATCTTCAAACTCTGCCTTCATTTTGCTCTCACCTACACACCTGTAATGGTTCGTGACTGCATCATGCACTGTTGTGAATTGTGATGCGTGGTGACAAAATCTGTCCACAGACAGTCATGCAAACACCTGAAAACCCTTTCTGTGGTAGCTCCCGCTACAGGACCATATTTTTCCACGATGACACACACACAGACTCACAAGGTGAAAACAATACCAGCTAGTAATCATATAAACGACACATAGTACTACTATAGAAACACCGTTCATGGTCCAAAAGACCTACTTGTCTCAGACAATTTTGATGCTAATCTTTTTCCCAAAGGTTTCCACTAGCATTGTGTTAACAAGTGGAGCGTGCACTAGGCGTCTCACCGAAGGTTTGTGTAAAAGCCCCGTCATATTAGCAAACCAAGTTTTGCATACGGAAAAACGAACCATTTAGATGCAATGACACCTGACAGGCCCTCCATATAACCTACAGTATATCCTCCCAGAGTAGACGTATGCACATGTTGAAAATAACAGTGATATGTTTGTTTCCCAGGCAAGTGCAATGAGCGTGTGAAATGCTGCTCAGGTTAGTCATCTCTGACAGCGCTGTCTGTTTTTTCACACTTGAATGGAAATATAAGCTGTGTGTGTGTGTGTCTGCGTGTGTGTGTGTGTGTGTGTGTGTGTGTGTGTGCGTGTGTGTGTGTGTGTGTGTGTGTGCGAGCAAAGACACACACACAGGCTGATTCATGCGTTTTTATGACTGCCCTGACAGCAGTGCGCAAAGCTGTGCTGAAAGGCCCAAGGACATGCAGGAGTGTACATGCTTACACACAAACACACACACAGACTCACTTGCTCGCAAACACACACACACGACTATTTCCCTCCCAATCTTCTCACCATCACAGAGCTGATAGCATCACAAGTATCTTTCAACACTTTTTGGTTTCTAACAAATACACAATTTCTTTCTCTTTCACTTAAGTTCCTCACTATCACATATATATATACACACACACACACACACACACACACACACACACACACACACACACACACACACACACACACACACGGTGTCACAACTCCATTCCTACACACACAGTCTATATTACATACTGCATGTTTATGTTTAGAAATGACAGCTCTGTCTGGCTCAGCCTCCTATATGCATGCGGTGGGGATGCAAAGTGCCAGTGTGTCTACTGAAATGACCACTCAGCCGTAAACCATACACACAAATACACACACGCATGGTTTCGCTCGCTTCCTAAAATCCTCCTCTTCTCAGTGCACGTACCAACTTTATGTCAAGATTAAAGTTGAGCGATTTTACTGACTGGAGCTATCTTTGTGAGGAGCAATTTGAGTTTTAGGCCTCCAGAGTGAGGACATTTTTAGAGAGTGAGGTCATTTTGGCCGGTCCAGACTTTGGGACCGACCGTTAAAGGCCTGTTTGAGGTTTCAGACTTGGTTTTAAGGCTCAGGTTAGAATTGGGTTTAGGTTAGGGTGAGGATTAGGGGTCAGGCATTTAGGTGTGATGGTATAGGGTAAGGGGCTAGGGAATGCATAGAGTGGTGCTGGGATGACGCATTTTGTAGGCCAACCAGAAAGTTAGCATCACAGTGGTTCCTTCGACAAAAAGCCAATGGGATTTTCCCATTTGGTTTTGGATTATTGCGTGTAAATGTTTAAGTATCATAAACCTTTGTTTGCCACCGAGGTTATTTTTTGCAATAATCCAAAATGCAATGTAAAAATCTCATTGGCTTTTTATCGAGGAAACAAGTGCGATGCTTACTTCCGAATTGGCCTACAAAAATACGTCATCCTTTTTAATATTTTACTCTCTTTTTATAATTGATTAAGGAATGCACTGGAGAGTGCCCTGATCAATATCCTCTGAGAGGTTTTTTTGCACCTCTCCATCACATTTGTTGTTGCTTATGTAATATCAACTTGTACTTGTACTTTATTTTACATGTGTAAACAAATAAAATATAAAAAAAATATAAAAATCGAACACCACTTTTATGATTTTTGCAGTGTGAATGCGATCGTCAGGAGTAAAAAGCTAACGTTAGGCTATTAATTAACTACAACACGGTCGCATTAGTGTGAGATTTCATGACGAGGCTGTAAAGGCGGACGAGTCGGCGTGATGACGTTTAGTAGTCTCATTTAGCCACTTGTTAGCAACCGCCTTTTTTAAGACACGTAAAAGCTTCAAAATTCACAAATGGGATATTTATTGACGTCTTTTATATCGTAGAACAAAACGTTAAAATCTCTTTGTGTTAACCATAGACCTTATTTCAGACATCTAACTAAAAAGATAATAGAGCAGCACTCTATTATGTCAATGAGTGTCCTCACAGAGATAGACGTACAAGGTTGTTTGTGTTTGTGTGTGTGTGTGTGTGTGTGTGTGTGTGTGTGTGTGTGTGTGTGTGTGTGTGTGTGTGTGTGTGTGTGTGTGTGTGTGTGTGCCACCCATCTGGTTTCTTCACTGTGAAGCCTTTTGCTATGTCTAGAGAAAAGCTGCACTTTTACTCAGCTTTGTCCTTTTGCTGTTGTTTAGTTAGCTGCTTTGTGTCTGTTGCTCTCTCTTT
Source organism: Helicolenus hilgendorfi (assembly GCA_916700815.1). Lineage (NCBI taxonomy): Eukaryota > Metazoa > Chordata > Actinopteri > Perciformes > Sebastidae > Helicolenus > Helicolenus hilgendorfi. Next base: position 18,016 of record CAKALG010039778.1, read on the forward strand.
CACTCTCTCTCACACACAAACACACACACATGCATACACACCAATACATCAAATCACATTAGAGACCAGCAACGCCACTACACACACAAACATGCGGCCAGAAACATCCCAACAAGCCATGACCCTACAAACACACACACACATCGTGGACCGACACGGTGACGCAGGAGTTCTGCACAGCTGTGTTAATGACGTGTGTCGTCCTCCCCGTGTGTGCCACACTCCTCTGTTTCTCTCGTTTACCTCCTCAGTCCTCCCTCTATCTGTCAACTCTGTTCTTCTCATCTTCTCCCTCCTCCTCCTCTCACCCTCACAGTGATATTGTGACCCTTGACCTGCCGTTGACCCTCACTGGTTTCACTGGTGGCATTCCAGTCATGGCTGTTACTGGGCAGTTTTTATCAGTCATCATATAACTAAGTACATTTACTCAAGTACTGTACTTAAGTTCAATTGTGAGGTACTTGTATTTAACCTGAGTATATCCAATTTAGCAACTTTATACTTCTACCCCACTACATTTATTTAACTGCCTTGGTTACTTTGATTTTACATACAAAACATATGATCAATGAAATATGATTAGACCTGCTCAGGTTGGAGTTGTGTGAAGCGCTGCTGGGATTTACATGAGCTGATCTTGTACTCATAAGAATGATAAAGTTGTAAATTAAAAAGAAAAGAATAGGAAAAGATTGGATGTGTGACAAAGGGATTTCTTGGCATTATTGGCAACGTTTGAAGGGTGCCATGCCATTGTTCTGACGACACATTAGTCCGAAACCAAAATAGTCTGAAAAATGTCCCATGGGAGCGAAATCCCATTTGTCCGACAGTGTTTCCCTCCAAAACTTAGTGTCAGCAGTCGCTAGCCTCACTTCCCTCACTTTAAACACACACTTATCTCTGTGCTGGTGAAAGGAACAAATCCAACGAAAAACCTTATTATGACATGTTCTCATAACTTCTCAGGTTTAACATCAACACAGGTTTATGGATCATAATGTACCACCTCTTATCATCACCTTGCATGAAAAACCATACATCACGGTCATATCTGATCTTTACAACAATGGTTTCAACCATGTCCATACAGCACACTCTGTACCTATAAATTACATTAACAATCAGACCTTTAAAAGTCAACATTTGCACTTAATGGTCTGCTGAGCTGTGTGTACGTGGATATTACTGCATGCCTTTGTGTGTAAATGTACCTGTGTTTAGGTCTACGTGTGTGTCTGCATGTACTGTACATGTGTTGGCAAGTACATGTCTGCCGCCATGGTAAAGGTCACAGAGATTATCAGCGGGGTTGTGTGTGAGTCATGTGTGTGCATGCACAGTATGTATGCTATAGGTTTGTGCATGCTACTTAATGTCTGATACGTGTTCCTCTCTGCAAGCGTTAAGGACGACAACTGTTGTGCATGTGTGTGTATGTGTGTTTGTGCATGTGTTAGAATCCAGCAGGCTGTAGATCATTCGCAGGTATGACAGGTCAATCTTCAATCCAGATGGCCTCCCAGACTCCTGGGCTGCATTCCAAACAGAAACAGACTTCCCTACAATGTCACCTCACTCACAACCTACATATACACCAAGCAAGTATACCTGTCACAAGTCAATCGTTATTTAAATCCCACACTTGCTTATTAACACTTCCAAGTGTATAGGGAACAAGGAAACATTGTTAGGGTGCAAGATTTTGAAATGGAATGGTGCCTTACTCCAGCTCGGTTGCATAAAAAGGCGCGTGAATGACATGAATATGCGCAAGGCAAAAGCCTGTAATTAGAACGTCGTTCTTGCTTTAGGCGTGTTAGTTTCATGCCATATAGTCTGTACTGACTGTAACATAATGATGTAGATTACAAAGGTAGAGAGACCACTAATGGCAGGCGGAAGGCGAAGTGGATGAGTCCAACAAACACACGACTTTCAACCAGGAGAACTGTGTTCGAGACCGGCGTTTTGTTTTGTAAGTTACGTTAGAGACTATTTGTGTGTGTTTCTCACGTTTTCTGTACTGATGTTACGTTGTTTCCATACAAATTTGACTTAGGTTACGTACTCATTTTAAGCCCAACCATGACGTTTTTCCGAAACCTAACTAAGTGTTTTTGTTGCCCCCTGCTGGTACTGCACCTAAATACGTGTAAGCAAAACATGACACTGACACGCTATCCTCCAGTGGAAGGGCAGGTCTATTGCACGCTTTGGCGTGATATTGAGTGCCTTACTCACTGAAACACTATACAACCGACAGCTATCACACAGGGAGCCATAAAGAAATAAAAAGTTTATTAGCTATCAATATGGATTTTATCACTTGCACACAAACACGCGGTAAACACACACACACACACACACACACACTTGTATGCAGAATGGATGACACGCTGAGTTTAGCTTTTCTAAGAGCCACTATCTCCTCTTTCAAACAACACCGCCAGGTATCTCTGCTGCGATAGCCTCAACAGGCAAGCACAATACATGTGTATGAGTGTGCGCTGGTGCCCGTGTCGTGCTGTTAAGTGTTTATTATGGCAGACGTCCTTGGCCACAATGGCCTACTTTGCTATAATTAGCATATTTCTTATCGTACAGTATGCTCTCCAAGGGCAGAGGGGAAGAGGTGAGAGATAGACCCGTGAGATAAAACTCTAAAAGTGAGATAATAGAACGACCTTTAGTAAAGCAATGGTCTTGCTCTCTCACCAAAAACACTGGAGTATGATGAATGAAAATGGAATGTGGAAATCTGATGCAAAGAGTGGACTTAAATTGGAGACAAATGTCAGTTTCTGGCTTGTCCATCTCCTTTTCTGAGTCAGGGGTGATGTTCTCAACATCTGTCATCGTCCTCATCCTCATTTCTCTTTCCTCTCTTTCTTTTTCCATCCTTCCGCTCCATCGCTGACTGCAGGACAGTTGTGGATGACGGCACGCGATGACAGCTCGCTTAAAGGAGTACGCAAAAGAAGAAGTTCACAAGCAGATATACCTTTCTGTGCGCAGTATTGGTTGACTCAGTTTCATATGTACAAAATTGTGTACAGATACAGAAAAATGGGAAGGAAATGGCCAAGAAGACAAGTAGACAACTAGAACTTTTGCCATAAAGTGCGACTAAGAAGGTTTGCTAAGAGTGTCATGAATGTGTACAGTACATTTCTGTGTGTCCTTTTTACTGTTCTTCCACATAACAGGATATGACAGATATGGAAAGACTGTTGGCCGTCTCACTGGCCGTGTTGCCCCTACACACGTACACATCTCACACACACGTCAGTCAGGCTACCACTGAGATCAGATGTCCACCTTTTCCATGTAAATGTCTCTTCACATCTGGTTATTTTTTTCCATGAAATAAACCCTCATCTCCTCCACAGAACACGTCCTGTACGTCCGTTAATAAGTTCCCTTTACATCGTCACGCAGCCTATACAGGGAAAGGTGGAAACGACTTTGACTTTTACAACGTCTAACAACCTTCAGTGAAACATAAACGTGACAGGCCAGGACAATGGGTAATATACATTCAGGTTCACAGGGCAGGATACCTGGGATAACAATAGCACAAATGGGGATGCCCGCAAATTTATTGGTTTGCAAATACAGACATCTTTATTAAAAGGTAGGAACAGCCATGATTTATATTTGATATGACGGAGGTTCCTCCATCCTGCTGCTGCTGCATTTTGATTAGGTATCACTAGAGATGCTAATTTTGAAAAAATCAACCGATAACCGACCCTCGTTAAACGATTATTAACCGACAAGATCAGTGCATTGCCTGCAGCTGCGCAACCAGCTGCAGTGTATGAGCACAACAGAGAACTGAGTCCCCAGTTCAACCGTCCGGAGCATTACTGTAGCAGCCACGGTGCTGCTGTCGTGTCGAGGACACATGCAGCCACTTTCCCCGTAACTCTCCACCACACCGTTTAGATTAGTTTAGCAGGTTTAGCAGCTGTGTGTCTGCCCGGCGTAGCGTTACTCTGTAAGCACATGCAAAAAAAACGAGATGGCAAAGGCCAAAATGCCAAACACAAGGCTTCAAAGCGGTAGTCCACAAACCAATGGGTGACGTCACGGTGACTACGTCCACTTCTTATGTACAGTCTATGGCTAAAACGCTCTGAAGAGAGGGGGGAGGACTGCAGAGTCAGGCGATAATTCTCTGTAGGTTTGTCACTATGAGTGACACCATTCAGGTTACACAAAGCCATTTAATCCTTTGTAAATATAAGAATATTGGTCAGCTTTAAATTTGAAGGTATTCAACACCAGTGCAAACGGCTGTATATTTAACCCATGGGCTCGGCCATGACGGAGACAGACGGGGAGCAGGCGGGGACGTTTGTGCTCC
>CAKALG010039786.1:0-11450 GCA_916700815.1 Helicolenus hilgendorfi
GACATCGACGACGCGGCCTTCTGGTGCCATCCTCATGCCACATATGCTTCATCCCGCGGCTATGACTTCCTGGAGATTGCTTTCTCACAGACCCTCACAGCCGTCACCATGGCTACACAATCCCAGTTGTGAGGAAGAGACCTCAGCGTGCACAAACACACACACACCAGTGTTGAAACCGTCTTGAGGCCCTAAATCGCCTCATGCGAGGCACTCCAAAGCCACTGGGGGATAATAATGTATCACCCTAACACATAACTGGTAATGCTGGACCTTCACTTTATCTTTTACGTTCCCTAATTTTAAGATTTCACATGTCATGAAGCCGAATCATTGGTACCAGATGATAAGACGCGTCTCAGTCAAGCCTCAACAAAAGCTGACTCTTGAGTGAATGGATTTCACTCTCCGAGATAATCGGAGGCCTTTCCAAACACAAAGCCCGGCAGTCATCCGGTCATGCTTTGGGGAACAATCAGGCTGCTTTGGCTGACTGATAAGCTCAGGCAAATCAGTGGAATACTTTGAAAGCCAACACGATTGATTATATTGCAATCAAATTGGCTCCGCAGAGCATGGTGGAGAGATGAGGCAGGTGGACGAATGGTGGAAAGTACACATGAAAGAGAACTTTGAAGAAATGAAATTACAATGACAAAGGCGGCTGTGCAGACCAGTCGTACTCGGCTTTATGCTAATTAGCAGCATTTGTAAGCTTTAAAGGACCAATGTGTAACAATTTGGGGGATCTATTGGCAGAAAGGGAATCTAATATTAACCCTGACCCCGGCCAGAGCTGGCCAATGCTACACTGTGATTGGCCAGTCTGCATTCGAGGGGCGGGACTAAGCAAAGGGGCATTTGCCAACCTTGCGTTGCAGCTGTAGTTGAGCCAGGTGCAACTCTTTTGCTGGATGACCCTGCATATTGCAGGAGCCCTCTGCATCAGCATGTTGTACCAATGCACCGGCCTCACTGGGATAAAGGGGATTGAGCTTTTTCACACAGTGCTTACGACGGTCTGGACAAATCTTATCCTCCATCTTTTTTTATTTTCTTTTATTATTATTTTTTGGGGCTTTTATTCCTTTATTGACAGATATAAGGACATTTCTGAGTGGGGACCAACAGCGACTTATTTCTCTAATGGCCTCCAACAGGTTAATCTGGCTGTGGCAGCACATAAGTACATTCTCCATAATGTCACATATCAGGACAGTCAATCGATTAAAATATGAACTCGCAATTAATCATACATTTTTTATCTGTTCAAAATGTACTTTAAAAGGGAGATTTGCAAGTATTTAATACTCTAAGTGGGCAAAACAATGACAGATATTGATCCAGAAACCCTCACAGGTTCTGCATTTAGCATAAAACAATATGCTCCAATCAGAACATGGCAAACTGCAGCCCAACAGCAACAACAGCTGTCAGTGTGTCAGTGTGGTTATCATAAAGTGGGCATGTCTGTAAAGGGGAGACTCTCCATTTTCATTTACATATTTTGAGGTCAGAGGTCAAGGGATCCCTTTGAAAATGGTCATGCCAGTTTTTCCTCGCCAAAATTTTGTGCAGGTTTTAGCCTTCTATGCAAAAAGCTTGCAATAAAAGGATGGTACCAAGGGAGTCTTTAGGTTTTTCTAGTTTCATATGATGCTATCTTGGCTCTTTTACCTTTAAATCGAGCCCCCTCGAAAGATTGACTGAAAAATTAGTGGCATTAAAACGAATTTGCGTTAACGCGTTCTTATGGTGTTAACTCTGACAGCCCTATCACATACAGTATGTTAGAAGAATACCAATAACCACTTTTTAAGAATAAAAAAAAGAAAAAAGGAAAATACCATTGGACCAGAACAAAGAGACAACACTCTGTCAAATATGCACAAAGCCCAATATTGGTCTCAACATTCGTCCGGCCTTATGTCTGCAGTGACACTGCGGACATTATACCAACTGTTGCAAGTAGAAGTTTCCATGTCCTCATCTTTTATATTTCGGTCAGACACATGAGTAATTACAAAGAGACAACACAGACACAGCAGCTCATTATCTGCATTCTGTTGTTCTATCACTCCATTCTCTGGGGAGAGTAAACCATGGCATCTCTATGCCCTTGCCAATACTTTGTGGAACAAACAAAGTTGTGAGGCAGAACCAGGAACTAATTTCATTAGCGGCTGCCATTTGTGACTGATTACAGGCTGTTCTCAGTGGCTGGCAAGCAGGTCCAAAGTTCTGGGAGGTTAATAACCAGTAACAATCAATTACTTAACCAATCTGATATGATCAATGGGGTTTCCAATCCGGCAGACAGCGAGATGAGTAGCGGAATACGATAAGACCTCAAACATGCTGAATGCTCTCCAGCAGCAATGAGCCGCGGCTAAACTGTTCCCAAAAGCTCGACTGTTTTACATCAGCTGAAGGGAGAAACCTCCAAAAAACAGAAACACATAACAGTTCTGTCTTTTTTTTAAAACCAAGTTGCTCAAACAAAACTGTCTAACAGAGCACCACCACAGTACAGCCCAATCCACGCAGGAGAAAATAGAAGTCTAATGAATAAAGAACTGAAGATGAATGAAATCTAATGGGCATATTAAGAGGAAACAGACAGAGGTTGGATCAGAGTATGTCTGCATTGACAAAAAAGGAAACAGTGCACCAGCAGCATCGTAATTAGTGTACTATCAACCATCAGTAGGCTCTCCTGTACTGCCGTGCATCTCCGACCACATCAGGACTGATTATTCTAATGATGTCTAAACCTCTGTCCGGCTATTATTCACACATCACAGAGCCCGGCCTTGTTATCTCTAACGGCAAGGCCTCCTGTCTCCCTGAATCCACAAATTAAATCCAGAAAAATGTCCTTACTAAAGGGTCTCAGTTGTCATCCAGCATTCAAGTCACTTACTGAAGCTAATAGGTGAGCTACCATGCTCATTCTCAACATCATTTCCCGTTCCTGATAGGCAGGAAGAAAGAGTTGGATAAAAAAGGCATTCCCATTTTGTGTCATAACGGTGAAGGTGTAAAGCCGAGCTAGAGGCGACGATGTGTATTAAACCTGCAACATTAGTGTTGTACATAACAAGCAACATGCTGGTGCTACAGGCGAGGCCATGGGAGACGGGTTTATCTCATAGCTAACATGAACGGGCTCTCGAGTTTTCATGGCAGTCTGTCTGTGAGATGTTTGGTTTGCGTTGTAGATATTTTGGCTCATGGAGTGTCCGAAATGGGTCCAATGCTCCAGTAAGCATGAATCGTGCTCAGTAAATTCAATCAGTTCATAAATCATAACAATTCATTAAATGTTGATGTTCTTTTTGTAAAACTATAAAAAATAGTCTCCAACACATTAAAATCTGTTTCTACTGTTCTTTTTTAGGCGTTTGTTTCCCATATGGATAATCCAATGCTATTGCTCTTTCATTTGTTGTTTTGCCTATTTGCTTGCTTGTTGAAGGTCACTGGACAACGTATTATCATACAACAGTTCGTATAATATCTTACAAAAAGTTGTTTTTTTTCATTTTTCACGCGTTATCCTATGAATGTCCAGCAACACAATCGATCAGCGAGCCCGTGCAACCTGTTGTTTACGAATCAACCGTACTGCAAAAGAGTTAAAATAAGTACGATACCTAAGTTACGTATGTGGTTTTAGTTAAGTATGTAAGTTATGTAACAAAAGTAAGGTATAATAAGTCGTTGACTAGGTTTCACACAGGACACAAACATCCGTCCCCAAGGGTGAAAGCCATGTGTGCGTTTGACCCATCCATCCTCCACCACTTCTTCCCAATGCAGACTTCGTCATTCTTTATGTCGAGTCACCGTGAGACGTCCTCAGAGGACGCCCTGTACGCCCTGGCTCACAATTACGTAGATTATTTACGAGTTATAGTGCATTACTTTTCATAGGTACCGACAGTGAATGAATATAGTTATTAAACCCTCCTATCATGTTGAAAAGAAAAACATATATCTATTATGTCTAGTGTCAAAGGACACACCGGCAAAGGAGGAAAAAAATGTGAAATTGTGTCTATGTACACAAATCAATACATTCAATTTTGTGACTATTTCACAAACTGTCGTGCGACTGTGCTTTTATATAATGTAGAATAATATGGGAAGCAGCCGACATGATCTCCTTCCATGTTTTTCCAATGTGCAGAACAACCCTCTCTCACACTCACAACGCATCATCAAATACCGACGATTGGTAATTTTGGCATTTATGTTACAGACATATCTGTTATTTAGTTATTTATTTATTTATTTCTATTGTTAATATGCCAGTATTTGTCTGCCTTAATTGTTAAAGTAAGAATTATGGCCAATGATCAACTGTAGAGTGTTAACATTTTCAAAATAAAGTTATTTTCTTTGTCTTCTCTATTGTACCGAAAACATATCGAACCGTGACCCCAAAGCCGAGGTAACATACATTATTAATCTATATATTTTCCATTACTTACTCGGGTCTGGATGAGAACAGACACGTGACTATGACTATGTGCAGTTTGAAAAAAAGAATCTCACCTCAAGTTCACTTAGTAGATTTTCTGGAGCTTTAAACTGCATCTGAAAGTCTTCCTCTGTGGATAGAGTTTGCATAGTTGTCATGGAGACACCTCTACTTAGACACCCATACTTGGGTCATGTGATGAGAACTGAGTCATCTCCATGAGAACTGAGCAAACTCCATCTGCTGAGGAAGACCATCAGATGCTGTGAAAGCTCTAGTAGAAGACAGAGTGTGTGGCCCATGAGTTACAATCACAGCGGAGAACATTTCCTTCAGAGTTCCCAATGCATAACAAGCTTCATTTATTTAGTTAGATTTAAATGAAAAGTGTTGAGAAACATTTAGTATAAAACAATCTGCTCCAATCATAACATGTCAAACTGCAGCCCAACAGCAACAACAGCTGTCAGTGTGTCAGTGTGCTGACTTCACTATGACTTGACCCCAAACTGCATGTGATGATCATAAAGTGGGCATGTCTGTAAAGGGGAGACTCGTGGGTACCCAGAGAACCCATTTACATTCACTGATCTGGAGGTCAGAGGTCAAGGGACCCCTTTGAAAATGGACATGCCAGTTGTTCCTCACCAAAGTTTAGCGTAAGTTTGGAGCGTTATTTAACCTCCTTTGTGACAAGCTCATATGACATAGTTGGTACCAATGGATTCCATAATCTCTAGCCCGCTTCGACAATCAAAAATCACAAGTTGCGTCAATGCGTTCAAGAAATTAGCGGCATTAAAACGAATTTGCGTTAACGCGTTATTATCACGCTAACCTTGACAGCCCTCGTAATACTATAATACTCATAATAATACTAACAAATAGGAAAGACGTCAGATTTCCTCTTGATCTCTTACACATGGGCTATAATGCCAGTTACAGGTCAGACCAATGTGTTTATTACTGTACATTGCATTTTGCCCAGGTGAAAAGTACATAATGTATGCACATATACATACATTGGCGGTGGGAGAACGTTTACTGTTGCCAGTATGATGCTTGCTGGATAGTAGAGCTGTTCTTAGTGTTATAACTGCTGAAATAATCACACAATACCAAGCAAAAGCAAACCATCAACACAGTGCGACTGTGTGCCAAAGGATGAGCGTGCATTTGAGCAAACACGGCAGCAGATGGCCGTTCTGAATGGAAGCCATACGTAAACATTATTCACAAACGTGATGGAGGTCTCGTGTCACGCTGACACAGATGAGTGACTCTGTGGAGATTTCAATACAACGCACTTCAATCTAGACCGACTGTATCCACCGTCACCTCAAACGTTCTTTACTCTGATTGACGAGACAACAAGAAATGCTCCGTTGTTGCTGAGGTCGGGAGAATTGGGCGACCCTAAAAAGGAGTCAGAGGTTCATCGGTGGTTGACAAAGCCAGAGTACACTGTCTGCTTTTGAGGTTTACGGTTTATTACATTGTTTGAGCAAAGCAATAAAACTGTAACACAATGCAAGGGGCATTTCCAAGTTTGCAGTTTATATTGTATAACATAATGCACACATCATTAGGTCATTTAGTGACCGCCACAGGATGCACAGGTCTGCACTGTTTTCAGTCAGTAGAACGAGCTCCAGGCTTCACTGGCTCATCTTTCTGAGCCCGCAAATAGCAATCCTGATTACAGGTTTCTGCATCACTCCTATATTTCAAATAAAAGAAAACAAGACAGAATCTTGAGAATAAAATAAATAAAAAAGTGCCTTTTAGAAAAACTGCACACAAAGATTTGAGCAGCTCCTTTTCATTTAAATTTAAAACGTTAACCGCGTGTTTAAACCTGTGACTGTAATGCGGGAGTTTCCCTAAAAATGTAATTGAGAATGCAGATTAGTTTTATGGGAAGGTAATTGATTCAGGAGCATGAGGAGAGTTCTAAGGTTAGGTGGGGATAAGTCTGCACACTGTAATACATACAGTATGTTAGTGATTCTGAAATGGCTTCACTTTCACGTCATTAAACAAACGCTGTGAAACAGAAAAACCTTTACAGTGTGACCCACTCCACATCTCCCCAAAAACCATGGTTGGGTCTAGTATAGAAATGTATTCCCTCATAATGTGATACACTGAATCATCACTGAATAATCATGACAAAACAGCAGATAATCAAATAGCAACTAGAATAACAAATAGCAAGATGAAAGAAGAGAGAGAGCGATCTGCCGTCCAGATCGACTAGATGAGCGATGAGTCACGGAGAGAACACCCACCATTCAACATCCTGTTACGTGTTCTCTGGCGAACGCACCATGGAGTAACAATTCATTTCAGACATGCCAAAAGAATATGGAGAGTTCAGATTATATTAATAAACTCCAGCAAACACTCATCTGCTTTTCTAACTTTTGAGTTATGTAATGTGTAAATGGAACATGTGATACGGTGAATCATATTTGCAACACACGCACAGTACACCTACACTCACTACAGGCCTTCTGTATAGATTTCAGCTTCATAGTACATATTCAGAAAGTCATTTATTCCATTTCCTCTCTTGTAGTTTTTCTTTTGTCCTGTTGTATTCTGGATTTCATTTTTGTGTTATTTCTCTACAGAAATCAGAGAAGTGAACCTAAGCTGTCTTCAAATATCTTGATTATGTATACTGTATGATGATGATGTCTAAATGATACAGCCAGCCAGGTCATGCATGTAGACCCCTACATGAACATACCGTACGCCACTCTCAGCAACAAATGCACCCTACACATCTTAAACCTGATCTTATCATGTAAATATCGCCCCATTTTAGGCTTTTTGTGTCATTTAACGTCATGTTGTCACCCTGAAATGGTCAGGCTTATGTTTAAGTAACAAAACCACTCAGTTAGGTTGAGGAAACACATCATAGTTTGGCTTAAAATCCGTATGTAAACAACGTAACATGAGTACAGAGAACCCGTCACAAGTGTCATTAACGTAACTTCAAAATAACTCAACGACACTTTGAGACACGAACACCGGTCTCCTGGTTGAAAGTCCGGTGTTTGTCTATTCAACGCACGTCTCACGGCACTTTGTGAAATAGTCACGATACTTAATCTATTCGATTCGTGTACACAGACACAAAATTTTTTTGTGCGTTTTCCTACGAATGTCCAGCAACACGTGACGCACTTGTCCAATTCCGCTCCAGTCTTTTCAAAATAAAACGACTTAGTTAGTTCTAAGAAAAGATCGCGGTTTGGGTTAGAATTACTTCGGTAGTGGCGTAACTAGTAAAATAAATCAACGTTGACTTCTGGTTTCACGCCGGACATGAACACGAGTTTTTTTACCCACCCATCCCGATCTCCTCTAGCTACTAGGATTCCATAAGAATTGATTTCGTACTGTCTATTTACACAAATTAATACATCTATCTATTAGCTATCGTTCTTTCCAACGTGACTGCGTCATCGGCTGTCCTCTGGGTTTTCCACACACAACACGATTCCCATCGTAAATATTGAACACGTTTGATATTTGCAATTTGAAATCTGTGCGGCCAGGATGGAGTTCCGATAAACATACCTCACACCACAGGAACATCTGGAAAGATAATCTTTAGAGGCATCAAAACAATCTGTGTTTTTCTATCGGTTGTTGGAGGAATCAGCTTGATTCTGGTGTAGTGTGAACCCGGCATTAGGTGATGAATATTGATCTCCCTCAAAGAGTTCAGAGCTGAACCCATTACAAATTGTGATTTCATGGTTATATTTTAGCCTACCTGATTTTGTCAACAGAGTAAATCATAAACAGATACTCAACCTACATTAGAATACTGCTCCTAACACCATTTCAAAGACCTGAGTGGAATGGAGGATAGGAGGAAAACAAAAGCAGGAAGCATCCCTCCATCCATATGTGGCTTCCTGCCAGAAGAACAACAGATAGCTCTTATGTTAAAAGAGGAACTGGTTGTAACACATTCACTCAGCCATCCCTTCTCTCTGTCATATTTCTGCATGTCTGCAACAATATGGGTTTCTTCCAAAGACACACACTCCTCACGCACATCCTCAGGCACAACATGTTCACAGCAGATAGAGTTACACACTACAAACATCTGTGCTTCCTTGTTGTGTAAAGAGAGCAACGGAGAGGCATCCTGATGGCCTCCCATCCCCCTCATCCCTGCCTCCTATCTCCTCCCCTCTCCTCCTCCTCTTCCTCCCCTTGTCTCTGTGTGAGGCTGCAGCATCCGTCACTAAAGGCAGAAAAACACCGGGTGAAAAGGAGGGATTCCTCCAGCTTTACCTTTCAATGTAGGGGAGTGATGTGGGCTTTGATTCAGCTCAGATGTTGCTGCTCCTCAGCCTCGGCTAACAACATCATGTGACCGAGAACCACCTGCTCCTGCTGCCTGGTCATATGACCACATTAAGCCCCGGCAAGGATCTCTGGGATTTGTAGTTGAGGGGATGGCAATGATGGGATTTCATTCTAAATGAGATCCTGTGTGGTTAAGAAGCAGAACTGAATCAGATTAACACTAAAGTATAGCTTATAGCTCGGCTCTATGGCCAATATCTCAAGATATTTTAATATGATTTCATTAAATGTATGTAAATAAGTGGAGCAATGATATAAACCTCCCTGCTCATACTCTACCCTTGGCGTGCACCAGCCTGAACTCAAAGCGCGTCGTCGCTGCCGCATGTTTTGCTGGAGAATGGAAGAGAAACTCGTCCCTGCAGTAGCACTGCTGAGGTTACTGGTCATGAGACAGCGTTGTAGAGATGAGGTCCTCTCTCATCAAATACTGCAGTGGCACTAAGCTTCAAACTATGACGCTCTAACTGCCCTTTTGGCGCCAGTTTTTGGACTCAGGGATGTCGTGTCAGAACACACTCCTTACACAAAGGGTATGTTTTCAAGATAAACTTCCGTCTTAACAGGAAATTAGGTTTAGGCAACAAAACGACTTAGTTAGGGTTCGGAAAAGATCGTGGTTGACGATAACTTGACTAAAGACTCACGGGACAGAGTGAGTCAGCGTTGATTTTTAGTTTCACACGGGACATTAAAGCTGGAGCAGAAGTCTGGTTATCTCTCAGAACATTTGAATTACAATATGCTGAAAGGTTATTATGGGATTTTTGCCCAATGATGCCAAAACCATTCTGCCTGCTGTCTGCAGGTTTAATGGTGATCTCCTGTTAGTGTGTTTATACTACGTCAGTTGGTTTACACTGGACGCTAAAGGGTGCCTCGGTGCGTCAGTATCAGATGCCGAGAAGCAATGCCCAAGCTGCGATATCTGATGAGTTGGGTGAGAACTCCTGTCTCGGGGCGCTGCTGTATAGCACACTGAAAATTAAGCTTTGGGAACACTTGTGCGCTGCAACGGCACCACTCTTGCTCTCGAGCACGCCCTTCTGCACATCTACAGTACATTGACGACGATGCATTTGAGGGCGCAAGAAAGCACGGCATGTGAACAGCCTCTAACAGTGCAGGCAATAACAGCCCAGTAACAGTAATAAATAAGCATCACAGTATATGATGTGCATTACAGGTGTTCACACGTCTGGCTTTTTAAGAAGCCAGGCCTGAACATTTGATGATGTCAGTATGGTAAGCGGTGCAGTTTTGTATTTCAGTTGGAGAGCTATTCCAAATTTGAGGAGCTCTAACAGAGATGTAAGATTGGCTAAAGGAGGGATTACACAGCCTCCTCCAGAGCAGACCTTGTTCCCCAGTTGTTTGATCTCCTCTGCTTTATAAAAGCACTACGGGGTCGGGGAGCCACTCCGAATCCCAAACATCAAGCAGCGTCTTCTATGAAAGCACATAGGCCTATACCATGTGATGGCCTCGTGCAGTGCGTACATTGCGTGTACATGATTAACAATGCACATAATGCTTTATAATTTCATGTGATTTTAATGGTTTAATTTGTATATTATTATAATTATGATTATTATTAACAGAAGTGGTGTAGAGGTGCAAATGCAGAAAGTCACTGAGGCCAGTTTGGCTTCAGATCTGACCACTGGGCACAGACGCTGGAGCTTAAGACTGACAGCGAGCCCAGCTGGACAGCAGGTCTGAGCCAAATCGGACCATTCTCATACCAGATCGTGCCACTGCCTTTTTGCCATGTCTGGTTTACAGGAGCCATGTAGTGCAACTGGCTTAGTGTGTAATGTGAATTGTAAATGATATTGCATTGTGTGGAACCCAGTTAGCCAGCAGAGGTGGCTTTACACGGACAACCTTCTCTTTTATCACAGTCAGGCTAGGACAAAACACAATCAGACTTAGAAAACCATTCTCTACAGCATCACCTGACTGTCTGTTTCAGGGGCAGAGAGCTGCATCACTGTGTGAACACTCTGAAAAGGGAATTCACATAAACTGTTGAACCGAACATGAAAATCATAAACTACACAGCTGGCTCTAACGGTCGGGTTAAAAGGTACAATGAGTAAGATCATGCCAGAATATTAAAATTAAAAACATAATCAACAGAAGAGGTTACGGCGTCGGCGTTGTGTCAAAGACGTCTATATTGTGTTACTGAAATGAGCATGCTAAGCAGCTAGCCCCGGCCCGTCCTGTTGTGTAATACCACTTGTACCTGGAAAGGTGATAGTGAGTCTCTGTAGTGTCCAGTCTGTCCTCGGTCCAACAAGAGAGGACCAAGAAGTCGGGCGGTCCTGACAGCTTGTCAATAATACATCTATGATCCGTGTGTGTTTTACAGTTTGTTTACTAGATTCAATTCAAAGTGGCAGAAACGAGAAGAGAGAGAGAGCTTCCATTGGCCGTTAGCTCAAATTCAGCTAGAGCTTCTGGGAGGGTCTGATCCTGGAAGTCCGATCCCGGGGGGGGAAAGCCCCGACTCCCCATCGGATCAGCTAACTTTCTATTGCAGCCATTACACAGGTTGCAC
>CAKALG010039794.1:0-11344 GCA_916700815.1 Helicolenus hilgendorfi
GTTTCTGCTGCTGCAGCTGCTGCTGCCAGCCCTTTCTTTCTACCTAGAGTTTGCCTTCTAATGGCGATTTCATTTCATTATAAATATCATTTATATTTATTTTAGACAGAGAAAGGTTAAGAAACGTGTGGTAATTTGCAAATAATAGTAATAATCCACAATCAAAACCTGGTACTATATTCATTCATGGAGCTCCCCAAGTCACTGCATGTTCTACAACACTGTCCGACACATATTTCAGAATAAAAGCCTTGTTTTAACAAATGGAGGAATTCTGTCCACAGAAAAAAATGCTTGAGGGCATTTATTTTGAAATGAAAGCAGGAAGTGTTGATTTAAAAATAAGTCTAACATTTTCTACAGATAGAGACATCGAAACTATGGTAATGTTGCTGATATGATGTCAATATGCAGTCAATAGATCACCTCGTCTCTTCACTGTCTGTTGTTGCTGTAAAACGCACGGCTTGCGTCAAAAATAGGTGAGACCTTGAATCTCTAGAAGAGACGTAGCTGAGATGCATTTCTCACGCGGGCAGTGTGGCTGCTCTAACCTGTTAACACTCTGAAATAAAAAACAACAGGTAACGCAGCCGCCACGTGCTCCTGACATTCCCAGTGTGGATGAGGCTTGTTGGTCTAATGCTCTGCTAACAGCCTTTAGAGGCTGCAACGTTCATTACAACCTATAGAGAGGCGAAGTCCCGCCACTTCCGGTAGACCACCATGGGACCTTAGTTTGGAAAAAATATGAACGGTAGTCAACGGCGAGAGACAAATCCTTTTTTGATCCCATTTGAATTAAACATACGATGTTTGTCAAATCCAGAAAGTCTCAGTTTGTTGTAAAACTGTTGAAGTATCAGACTGTAAAAATACGTCATTAGAAAGACGACACACCCAAAAATGTGGTAGTGACGTCTCTCTGTCCGAAGGTACGATGCCAAACTGACCACAGAGGCAAAAAAACCCTGGATATTCAACAATAATAAGTGACATAATGATTGTGTCCTCTACTTGTGCACTCCCTTACGATCACTATCGTAATCCCTGCTGACTGTCAAAACCAATACAGACACTTAGCAGATTTATCCAGCCTGACATCCTGGCGAAGCACCATGAAATACTGAGGTCCAGCTTTGGCTGCTGGAGTATAGCCAGAGGCAAGAAGTCAGAGTGTGGAGGGACGAGAGAGAGAGGGAGAGGGAAGGAAGTGAAAGTTCTTCAGTATGTGTGTGTGTGTGTGTGTGTGCGTGTGCGTGTGCGTGTGCGTGTGCGTGAGGTTCTCCCTTCACTTCAGAGGAGGCATCCAAAGCTCTCTAGGGAAGAGGATTTCGGTTGAATAGACGAGTTTATGAACTCAACAGTGCTCAGTTGTGATGTGGATTATGCAGTGTACAGGCATTATGGAACTATTCACCCTGGTCAAAGGAAGCCTGTGGAGAACCATAGCAGACAGTCCAGAACAACAGAGACACTGTTTCCCCTCATTTCCTACTGAGGAACTATCGGACGGGAGATTTCTGAATCTTTATTTCTTGAGAGTCTAAAAATGTTGATTTCTTTCTTTTTTTTCCTGAGTGATTTAGAATATAAGCCTGTAATATTTCACTTTCAAAAATGTTAACAAATGTTTTAGAAGCCACTACAACAACGTACAGTTGGCATTGTGCTTTGTGTTTGAACTTTGGGAATTACTCGGGCAGTTAATTAATCTAAATAAATTGATCGGTGTTCCTGAAGTGTAGTATTGAAAGATTCACCCAGACGAGTGGGCGGTGTAAACACTAGTTTGTTTTGTTCATTGATTACCGTTTGGACCCTCCGGCTAAAACCAAACTTGATACCGATCTGCCACCATGCTCGTCTCCTCCGATGTGTGCCGCTGCTACACTACTGAAGTCAAAACCAGATATCTGGATCTGTCCATGCCTGTATGTCCATCTTTAATCATACTTTTTTTAATGACAAATAAAATAATTTTCCATTCACGCAGCTAGAAAATTAGGCTTTTAGGGAGGGACTGGATTTAAAGGTCCCACAGTATGCTCATTTTCAGGTTCATACTTGTATTTTGTGTTTCTACTGGAACATGTTTACATGCTGTGATGTTAAAAAAAACAACTTTATTTTCCTCATACTGTCAGCCTGAATATGCCTGTATTTACCATCTGTCTGAAATGCTCCGTTTTAGCGCATTTTGACAGAATTGCAACAGAATTGCAACAGAATTGCGTTGCTTGTCAACAGCTTGGTCCATGTGTACTTCCTGTCAGCTGATGTCATTCACATACACTGCAACCAGGAATAAACTGGAACACATTTAGAATGTTTATGTTTAAAATTGTGTCAATGGTCTTAATATTGTATATTCGTGACATCACAAATGGGCAGAAATCCTGACAGCTTGTTTCAAATGTAGAGTTTCTGAATACAGGCTGTGTGTATTTCTCTGTGGATTGAGTGTTTTGATACGTTCAAAGTATTTATATAGGACTTAGGCCTGCTTTATAATAAAAAAAACATGAAAATCGCACTTTTTTATAATATGTGACCTTTAAAAGATGAAACGTTGTTATCCTAAACAAAATCACAACACGTGTCTAGTGATAAATGAATCCCATAATTAGTACCAGTTGCTTTCAGATGGTTTCCGTTGCCTGTGTGTAGTAATCAGGTGAAGTGTGATGCACAAAAGACTCTCGGGGGAATATAAACTGATGAGTGCAACAAACAGAGTAAATATATTTCCTCCTGCCACCTGGGGACCAGCCCTGGAATATCTAACCACTTTTTAAAATGATAGCTCAGCAAAACGCAACTTTAGGATGACTTTCATTTCATTTAGTTTCAAACCCCTCTTTTTTTTTTTTGACAAGTGTGACACAATGAGGGCAAACTCTCTTCTGCTGGAACACACGGTTTGACAATGGCAGATTAAAAGATAGATAAAGGGAATAGATAACAGCATGCACGACACTGAACAGATGTATATGAGATGTGGATATGACAGGACAATACAGAAAGAAAATATGAAATAGTATCAATGTAAACAGCAAAAAGTGGCACAGAGTCACATTTTTTCATCTCTGATATGGATATGAGCTGTCAACCCGTACTCACTGCCAACTTGTCAAATACCGGCGCTTGGTCAGTAGCCCTCGGTATCTGATACCGACGCACCCTTGCATCAGTATTAGACGGTCAGAGCAACTGACGTAGTATAACATGCAAGATATAACTTTCACAGTCACTGTATTGTCATGGTTAAGCATCTTGGATGTGAAGCTTTAAATCATAATTTTTCAGCATTGTCATGACATGTCGATCTCTCTCATAAGTCACCTGAGAAAACGTTAAAGCTGCATTCAGGTTTTTGGCCACAGAACTCCACAACAAGCTAAAAATTACACACTTTTGTCGTCAAAGTTAATATGTCTAACATTTTAGCTAACTATTGTCTATTTACATCCAGGAAAAAAGAAGAGTCATGGTGTCATGTTTCTGACAACCTGATGAATGGAAGTGTTCAATCTCCTTTTAGCTCTGTTTTTGGTTTCCACCAGCTCCTGAGAAACAACACCTGGCTCTTTAGCTGCTAATTGCTCCTCTGTCTTCACCAGCTAGCCGCTACCTGTTTCACTGAAAACAGCTGTCTGCTGTAGCTGGAAATGGAGTTGTGAGAGCTCAGAGGCTGAACAACAACACACAAATAAATTCAAAACAATGAGCTCTAAGATTTATCTGTGGTATAATATCGATATATTAATTAGTATTGTATCTTAAGCATCTTAATTGGTATAAAAGATGAAAGAGAATGATTGCACTCAACTATAGGCCATCAGAAATAATAAGTATTTATACTAAATAACATAATTTAACTTGCATTAAATTCACCTCTAATTACTTAACTCAGTCTCATTTCTAGATGTTGCTATTAAGTTCTTGGCTCATAAACAGTGACATAAATAAAAGTGACCTCTCTATAAATGAAATGTTTATTAAACTATTAACTACACACACATCTAATAACCACTAAACATACAAAAGAATGAATAAATGCAATGAATACAGCGATGAACAATGAATGACTGACTGAGGACCACCACATAAAGGGAAAAGTTCGTGACTCGGCAAGCCATGTTGAGATCAGTTGAGGAAATACAAAACACCGCCCACCAGCTGGAGCACACTTTCTCATTTTACAGCTAAACAGTACACTACAAGATGATTCTGAAAACATCTGAGGAGGGAAATAGACATTATCGTAACAGAATATTGATTCATATTTGATCAGTGCTGCCTAGTTTGACCGGAGTTCGCCAGTGATTGACAGCTGCCTCAGCCAATAGGAACGCTCTCAATGAAATGACCTGTGATTGGTCAAAGTCTCCCGTCACGGGCTAGATTTTTTAAAGCCTGAAAACAGAGCCATGAGGAGGAGCAGAAGTCTAGTTTTCTCTCAGAACACTTGAATTACAATATCCTGAAAGGTTATTATGGAATTTTTGCCCAATGATGCCAAAAACATTCTGCCTACTGCAGGTTTAAGTCCGTCTTTTTCTCTTCTTGACGTTCCGATCATATCATACGTTTTTAGTCTTGACTCATACAAATAGTGAAGTTCAATGGCGTGATCATTGTAAACCAATAGATGCGCTCTCTCCAGACCTTTACAAGAATGAAAGGTGTGTGTATTATAATGTATTAACTCCCACTCCTGTGGCGAGCGGCGTCCTCCTGTCTGCCCGTTGGCAGAAGAGTCGGCACTGTGATTACTCTGAGCACCGTACAATGGGAATGAATTACAATACAATATATTTGAATATATTTCTCGCTTTTTCCATGATGGTCTGAATAAGCCGCTAGTCACTTTTTTAGAAATAAAGTTGCTAAGAGGGTCTGAAAAACTGGATAGACAGTTCACTCTGTCTGTGAACAAGAGTGTGACACTAGACACACCAGGGCAGCTGTGGCCAAAAGCTGCTTCTGTTTCTGCTCCATTGTTCAATAGTTTTTCTTCTTTTAAATTGCCACCAGGAGCATGGGAAGATGGGAAATAATCTCAAAGGGAATCTAGTTGTAGTCCTGCAAACAGTGACCCTGCAAGATCCCCCATTCTTTGCAAAATATTATAGTCTGTGACTTAAAACATCTTTAGATGTGAGAGGTTGTCAGACTTTAGTCTTTTCAAAGTCTAAGTCTTTTGTATAGTTCTGTATAGTAGGCATTAGTTGTTGTTGTTGTTGCAATACTCACTCCTAATTCGTCAAATACTGACGCTTGGTCATTGGCCCTACGCTTTGAACTATGACGCTCTAGGTAACCCTCTAGAGTCGGTTTTGGACGTGTCAGGGACGGCGTGTCAGTTTCTGGTTGTTGCATGTATAGTGTCTCTTTTCAAAATAAACCCCCAACATAGGTTTACTTAGTTTTTAGGTTTATGTACGCAACAAAAGTACTTGGTGAGGCAATAAGTACATAAGGTACATAACAAAACTATATTAAAATAAGTCAACGTTGACTTGGTTTCACGGAAAAAATAGACATGCTCTTTAAACTGTATATTGACATCATACCAGCAAAATTATAGTTTCAATGTCCATATCTGTATATGTCATAGACTTGAAAACAGTCAAGATTTAATTTCAACTCAACACTCTAGCCCTCTGGTGTTTTTTCTGTGCACAGAACACGAGGCTTTTATTCTGAAATATTTGTGTGTGAAGTGTTGTGAAAAATGCAGTGACTTAAAAGTAAATGAATAGAGTACCGGCTTTGAATTGTGGCATAACTTTATCATTTATTACACGGCTGTGTTGAATACTCGATTCTGATTGTTCAATCAAGGCGTTCTGCGGTCTGTAATTTCTCTATAACAGACCATTGCTATGTATAACAGACCGTTGCTATGGGTGCAGCTCTGATGTCGGACTCTGGCAGACCGTTTTTGTGTCAAAATTCTGATTTCTTAAGTAAGTAGCCGTGCAATAAGCGGGATAATGTACAGCTAGCGGGTCACTGTCGTGAAAGAATCCCCTTCAGAGCGATTTACTTATAAATGAGCACACGCTTCCTAACATTTTTCTGTCTAAAATAAATAAAAATTACATTTATAATGAAATGAAATGTCCATTATGAAAGGGGCTGACATCAGCAGCACTGCAACACAAACGCTGTCTGTGTGGACGCCACACGCGTGAGGGACTCAGCCGTTCAGCCTGACGTCAGACAACCTATAATTTCTTCATTTACTTGTAAACACCGTGGCCGAATTAACCCCCCAGACTGTGATGGACATTTCTTTTTGACATTTTATTGACCGACTGCTTAGTCATGACTATAATCAGAGTAATTGATAATGAAAACAATTGTTAGCTGCAGCTTTAATCCTAACTTTTACCTACTATTTATACTTCCTACCTCTTTATTCTCTAATGTATTATGCATGGATTCTTTTTCAACCTTGATGGGCATGTGGGATCACTTGATGTAATACTGACAACAACACTGTCAGTTTAAGATACGGGTCACATCTGAAAATATATGTTAACAGCCGTTAAAAAAAACAAAATCAAGCAGCTGAGCACGGAGGCCTGTGGTGTGAACACAGCCTCGTCTTCAGTCCCCCAATCAACATGTTTCCTATTTGCTGCTTGATAGCTGCAACAGTTCAACAGGTTCTTTTTCAGCATATGGTGTGACTGTGTGATTCCCAGCAGGTGGTAAATCCTGCAGTGAGAATACATCTCTGCAGTACAGCAGCTGTGGACACAAGAAATGTTTTTACATTTCACTGCAAAGCATCGACACTTGCGACATTTTCCGTCTTCTTTTTTTTTTTTTTTTACAAAAGGTGACTGTTGTTAGTCAATCACTCTTCACAAAGAAAGCATTCCTATCCTCTCCCGTCATGTGAAAAACAGGCACGCTGACATTGACTTGCCTCGCTAAAACTTCCCTGTCATCACTGAACATTTAACGCGCCGGCTCGAGTGTTGCCGTCTTGACACGTAAACAAAATGCTCGAGATGACGACGGGATTGCTCTTTTGAAAAGTTTGACTGACGTGTCTTTTCAAGCGCTCATCAGTGGCGCGTAACCAGCGTCTGCCGAGCAGAATGCCAAATCATGTCGCCATCATCGCCCCGATACATCACTAATGTGCAGAAACATTAGCATGAAAGAGCAGTTAGTTTTTGTTGTGATCCCTGACGCGTCTTCATGCGGAAGCCTCACATTTTACAGAGCACATTACAGTCCATATATAAAGACCTGACAACGGTGAAACTGCCCTCCAGAGAGACGCACTGCGGTGGTTGATGGCCCATTCTCTGCATACGCCACTCCTTTTATTGGAGGTGACTTCTGAATGGCAGCCTGTCTCTCTCACAAGAATCTGAAGACTCAGTCTTCCTGTCAGCGGGCGCTACAGGCGCTGCCTACCCTGGCATGTATTAGACCTCCACTGAATTAATAAGCTCCCAGGCAAGACAAACCCATGTCCTGTATGGATGTAGCTCAGAGATAAAACACAGAAGCCAAATGATAATGACACAACAGTAAAAAAAAAAAACGACGATAAGAGCTCAGAAAGAGGAGAAACAAATACATTTGTCCAGGCGTGATGAAGCATCCTCGGGGGGCTTTTACATAATATTTCAGAGCAAACAAATAAAAGAAGCACTTCATTGTCTGTTATCTAACACTATACGCTGCGCATGGAGGTAAAGTACAGCACAGCGGAATCTGGGTCACACTTGATTTGAATAGCCCAATGCTGATACTCAACTTATATCATCAAGTGATATTAAAAAAAAGAGTTTCAGGTGAGACAGAAGTGTGGGGAAGTAGAAATAGAAGATAATACAGTGTGTTTGGATAAGGGTTCATCTGCAGGTCAGAGTGGGAGTTACATGGTTGGGATGTTTCTGAATCTGAATCATCAGCAAAGCATAAACTTTTTTTATCCTAATACTTATTTCTTTGTAAAGATGTTCATTGGCATCCAGAAGGCTAAAAATCATAGCTATAAACCACAGAACAACACTTTTTTTTTATTTTAAGGACAGTAAAAAAAAACACAGAAATCCTTTTGTGCTTTTTCTTTACAAGAATGAGATGAGAAGATCAATATCAATTTCAGGTTTGTTAAATACAGCTGGAGTCGGGATATGGTTGGTCTATCTTAGCATGAAGGCTGGAAGCAGGGGGAACAGGAAACAAAAATACACCTACCAATTACACCTACCAACACCTCTAAATTCACCTATAACATGTTGTATCTGCAGTCAGTTCATACCTTCAAGAGACCTCTTTCACATTGTCACAATGCTTTCACATTGTTATAAAAATATGGATAGTAGCGGCTTCAATCACAATGATTAGCGTAAAGTATTGTTGCAGATTGCTGAGTGAATGTGTTTGTTAGTTTCCTTTCATTTTCAGTTCACTATCGAGGTCAACCTGAAGGTTGCATTACAGAGAAGATCTGTTTTATGTTTATTACTATCATTGTATGCTAATGCAGTGAACTAATTCAATGCAAAGTCTATAGAGCTTTAGAGCTCAAGCTATGACAGCTGCTTATTTTAAAGTGTGGCTGTGTAGCTGCCAGCTGTCATTGCATTGTTGGTATACTTAATTACTATAATAGGCAATTCAGAACCTGACTTTGATTAATTATTGACTCAACGATCGGTGTCGGTGACAAATAAAAACATGCACATTCATGGTTTTATCTGAATAGAAGCACAATTAATTTTACTGCCACTATCGCTATAGCAAGCTAATCTGCTAGCTCTCCCCGCTCACACCTGTTGTCTGCGCTAGCTGATATGACAGTTTTATCTAAAGACAACCCTGGATGTGAGTTTGACAATGCGACTTCATGAGTTTTCATTTATAAATGTTACAATTTTAGTAGGAAATGTTTCAAACTGAAGTAACTGGAAGATTAATTGATAATTAAGGACAATTATTTAGCTTTATGTCTTTCATAATTAAATGAATGAAAAACAAAATTTGACAAGAAATTCCCCATGTGTCATTCAAATTGAATCGCAATGCAGGAAACAACGTGAGGTTTATTGCATTTCATTTTCAGCAGAGGGCAGCATTGACCGGCCATCACCTGAGCTGCAGTCGAAAAGTTTTTTTCTCTTAGGAGGGTTCCTAACGGAGTGAAATGACCCGGAAGTATATCAGTAGCAGCCGTGATAAGAGCTGTTTGAATCCTTGAAATGTTAAGGAATGGTGCGTCCTTTATTATCTCCTTTAGCATAGGATACACTGGAGCATCCTTTACCAAAGGAATGGAAAGAATAACATCCCGCGATTCCTTGCAGCCACAACATTTAAAGCGACGCACCATTCTACCGTTCATGAAAGCAAAGAATATACTTATCTTGCATATTATTTCCATACAGTCATAGACTAATAATTGGGATTCATGTTGATAAAAATGAGTGAACAGTGATTAATTTTATTAATTATTTATTTTGAACATGTACCAAATACCTAAGTAAAAAACTAAATAAGAATAACAAATAAAATTAACAGTAAACAATCAATTAACAAATAATCAACATAAATAAATATTTCATGTCCGAAAAGCAGTAGGAAGAAGTATATGGTCCTACACCTTCTCCATTCGTACTCGAACAATTAACTCAATATTTATCATGTATTCCTTTTTTATTTCAATTCCAACCTCGGTAATGAAGTGATATTTTTCACCGGTTGTCCACGTTAGGTCAGATAATGATTTATTATATATTGATTTAAAGTGTTCCAGCAGCAGAAGGACCTGCAGTATCTCTCTTTAACACAACGCTGGTGAAGCAGCCTGTCACTGAAAGAGCTGTTTTTGAACGCATGGGGGGGAGCAGCGCCTTTTGTAGTCCATCTTCAAAACATTGTAGTTTTACCTCGTCACTAACATCCGCCGCCATCGCACCATAATCACGTAGCTTAGTGAAAGTGACCTTGACCTCATGACGTTTTCCATCAAGGTCAAGGAGAAGTAGTTAGGAAAAGACGTTAGGAAGTAATTTTTTGACTTTTTCGCGGCCCTCGGTGTCAGCGCTGATAAACTCCGCCCTTGGCCCCTCCCCCAAGCTGTGATTGTACAGTTGATTGGTTTTCATTTTGGCATGCATGATGCGCTTCCATTTAAAAAAAACGGTAAAGCTGCCTCACACCTCTTCATGAAAACAAGTGCTTTGTATTTCGTGTTAGCAGCAGGTCTATGCTGCTCTCTGCTGGACGGCACTGAAATGCAATCCACCACTTTGTTTTCTGTCATTTAAACGAGGCAATCATAATTCATGGCATTTTAAATCTTCCATAGAAAAATGAACATTTGCCTTTTTATCAACCAAAACTATGACCTTTTCCTAGCTTAACCATATCGTAAGCAAGAATTACATCAACATTGGTAGGGGATGTATAAAAAACATGTTTTGCAGATTGGTCTACCTTCTCAGGTGATATGGTTTCAGGATGCTACCTGACATGATTGGATTGAATATAATTCAGACCTGGACCTGTGAAGACCTCTGGTAAAACAAATCCGCAAAGTGACACTGTTTTCTGTCACCTGGTACTAAGTCGAGCATCAACACTGCACCATCCAAAATGAGCACAGCCTCCCTCACACAGCATGATGTAAATTGAAATGGCTAAATCTGATAGGGAATCCATGTAAAAGCCAATGTGGCATTAATGGGACCACTGTTGCTGTTACTGAGTTTGATTTAATAGGGGAATTGTGACGGTGATTGAGGTCATCTTCCTCGTCCGCTTCTTTCAAAAATAGTCTAGCATCTAAGCTCATGAGACTGCGCTGCACTCCCACTTCCATACACTGCTGCTGCTGACATCTTAATTTGCCTCTGCTGGGCAGGTTTACTCCTCTGCAATCCTTTCGGAGAGGATTATACACGTGCCTATTTTATTCACCTCCAATTCCAATAGAAATATTTTTTGCTCGTAGCAAAAAAAAAGAAGAGAAATCTTATTTGATTCAGTTTACTTCCCACCCCCATAAAGCTGTGTGCTCATCCAGGAAAAATAGAGAGCACTCACAGGTGAAATCTGCTTGATAATTGCTATTTTTCCACATTCATTCATTCCACTTTTGCCGTATTTACACACAGGCCACAGGAAAGAGAAAAGGCTCTGCAAGTGAAGTTATTACACAGGGGTCACACCCGCTGACTTCCAACCATGACAGGAAC
This sequence comes from Helicolenus hilgendorfi, assembly GCA_916700815.1. Taxonomy (NCBI): domain Eukaryota; kingdom Metazoa; phylum Chordata; class Actinopteri; order Perciformes; family Sebastidae; genus Helicolenus; species Helicolenus hilgendorfi. Next base: position 11,241 of record CAKALG010039794.1, read on the forward strand.
TCTGTCTCATCATTCTTTTTATACAGCCGCACGACGCTCAAGCTTTCTGCAGACGCATTCAGCCGGCAAGCGCCTGCTGCAGCGGTGCATTCATAAGGTGAAGT
>CAKALG010039796.1:6208-20117 GCA_916700815.1 Helicolenus hilgendorfi
GCCAAAATATTTCCACTCATCCATAAGGATGCACCACTCTCGCTCGCATCTCCCTGTCTCCCAAAATAATTAGTTTTGCATTCTGTTGAGGAATCGGACCATTTTTTTTGTGGAACAGTTTAAGACTAACAAATGAGTACAGTGGCTGTGTCGTGTGAAACAAACCCGCTGAAACCGCGCTGTGTTCGCGTGGTTCATTCTTCGGCCATGGATGGCGGTTTTGATTATTTGCGCCAGCGTGTAACACCACGGAGTGAAATCCTGCGTTTAGTCCGGCCCTGGGCAGATGCGACACACTCGATTTCCTCAGCAGTCCAATTAGGTGGTTTTAACCTCACTTTGATTCTGTGACAAATTGGAGACAATTTGGAGATTCATAATATGACACACACCTTAAAACAAAATGGCAAGGGAGGGTGAACAAATTCTGATTTACTCGTCACACCAATTATTCCTCATTCACAAGTGTTTCATCAATTTGACACATGATTTTAAACTAGGGCTCTATTACAATACAGATGGTAACTGTTTTCTTATCTAGACTGCACAGCTGCAGTGTGAAGCCGCACCTGTGGGCTGTGCAACTGGAGACAGTTGCAGCGTCTCTTGTGTCTTCAGCAATTGTCTTCTCTGAACTAATGAGCACCTTTATTTATCTTAAAAAGTTATCCTTTAGAGCTGCACTACGGCAACAACCAGTGAAAGATATTTGTCTCTTGGCTTGTCTGCCTCTTTTTAGTCTCTTACCCCGAAGCATCCTGTGGCCTTTTTCCCAACACAGCACTGCACGGAGTTACAAACGAGCATGAAAATATTCTTTCAGCACAATGTCGCTTTTGTGAACATCAAAAATATCTCCATTGTTCAGGATTAGTGTCAAACCTGTAGAGCTACAGAGGAGTACAATTTTCTGTGTAATTTGCTGTGCACATTACATCTGGCTTTCCCAGCTTCTGTGTTCACCTGGAAACCTCCTTAAATGGGTTGTGAAATCCACTAATGGACTAAAACAGCAAGCAGGAACCGCGGGCTGCTCACTCCAGGTCGAGGCCAGCAGGACTCGATTTAACGGTGATTGAGTGCATTGTGGTATATTCTAGATTAACCTGAGGTTCATTTAATTTCTTTCAGTCAAAACAGAATGACTGGCAGCGTGCAGTCTGTGAACAATAGAGAACTACATGTAGGAAGTTAAAAAAAAAACAGATTTGAATATAATGAAAGCTTCAAACGCCCTTCCTCCAGCTCCTGTGTATCGCTCTCCTGAGCTGTAAACTAATTCTACTTGAGCCACTCATTGTTTTGTTTGTTTCATGATTGATTATAAATTCAAATATATAATAAATGATTTAGCCACACTGTAATTGGATGCTAAATATAGAGGCTCAAATAAACGTTAATAAGTCCTCAGTATATTAGAAATGCAAGGTGTAAGCTAGCTGGGAGTATATCATTCCCCGTGGTGTTAGTGCTGACTTCACAGATGTCTGACCGTGATTTAATCAATCATGCTCTTGGCATATTGCTCATTCTAACAGGGGCTCTCGAGCCGGAGACAAAGCTGCGCTTTCATTCGTCTACCGCTTTCTCCACACCCCTGGTATAGCCACATCCCCACAGCCTGCGCATTTACATCAGACATGTCCTTCATGTGCCCATCACTCATCTCCATACCTGCATCACTCATGTTATACCCCATGGATTTATTCAGCTCAATGGATCATGACTGGCAAATTATTTTAGTCAAGCATAAAGCCTCTCAAGTTAATGTATTCACATTAACTTGAGAGGCTTTATGTTGATGTGACTCTCAAACGTAAACATCATCAATGCCAACATAAAAGGGAAATCTCTCCACTGTTGATGAATATCAAAGAGCTGCTCTGCACAACTGATGTGTGGTGCCCTACATTAGTGGTGGAAAGCAACTAAGTTAAGTTACTCCACTACATTTATTCAACAGCTATAATTAATAGTTACTGAACAGATTCACATTTGACATAATAAGACATGTATTAACTTATAAAATATAATGCATGGTTTAAGATTAAACCCGTGGGTTCCAGCCTTTTTGGCTTTTAACTCCTCAAAAAAAAGCAGTGCTTAGTTGCGGCCTCTTGTCACGTTTCAGATGTTAATTAGTTTTTATCAGTTCCACCTAAGAGACATTTCGCCACTAAACATCCACTCAATTCAACTGTTATCAGGCCATTAAATGTGCGTTATCAGCTGCTATAAGCACTATAGATGTGGGTCAATATGGTTCTGCTACACCTACTACGTTGTAATAGTGAAAATGAAACATAAAAGCAACACGTAAAACTGAATGAAATGTTACGTTTTGAACACAAACAAAAAGGCTTCTTTAGGTTTAGGTAACAACAACACTTAATTAAGTTTAGGGAAAAACATTGTGGTTTGGCTTAAAATACATTTCTAAAGTGAAAGTGAACCTTCAACGCTTATGAACACAAAGACAGCTATAAGTTGTTGGTGTCACATAGGATGTAAACCCTGGTCTCCTGCAGCACCTGACTTCCGCTTTTGCTCCTGTCATAATTACTACGGTTGCTAGAGGTCGCTGTTGTGTTCTTTCATACCTTCTTTTGCTGATCTTCCATTTTAATAGATGAGAAAACCTTGATGATAAAAATATTTGGCGTAGCAGGCCCCTATTGACCCATGATTATGGTGCTCATATAGCGACTGATAACGCCTATTTAATAGCCTGATAACAGTCTAATCGGCTGAAACGTCACACATGGTTTCCTTTAGATAGCTGTTCGAGGCCCAAAGAAGTAAAATTATCGAATATTTAAAAAAAAAAAAAAAAGATTAAAGAATGTATTTAAAAATATACAAATTTGTGTAGCAGAATTAATTTTTTTCTTCCTGGACAATGTACTACCTAACAGTAAATAAAGTATTTAAAACTAGCCAGATCTCGAGCAGCTACCTACCACATTATCCAACAGTAAAATGCTGCTTACACATTGATGCATCCATATCCACAGTCTAATAATTAGTCATATTATAATAGATTTTTCTGCAGAATAAGTACTTCTATTTGATATTTTAAGTACATTTAGCTGATAATACTTATGTACTTCGACTTAAGTAGGAGTTTGAATGCATGACTTTTACTTACAATGGAGTAGTTTTACATTGTTTTATTGTTATTTTGAATTTAGTAAAAGATCCGAGGGCTTCTTCCACCACTGGAAACAGTAATACTCGCGGTCTTGCACTACAGTTATCAAATAATCTTGTTAATGGGAACATGTATGTTAAGGCCTTTCATTTACCCTTCAGCCATGTGTTAACGCTTCACTGTTGCTTGGCCATAGTTGAAGACGAGCCAAACAAACACACTGTTATCCCCACTGGCTATGAGAAGGTGTTATAGCGCGTGATCTTCATTACACTCCTTCACTGACCTTGTGTGTGCGATCGCTTGATGAACGTGAGCTGCGTGGCCATTTGTTTATGAAGTGATGCGGAAGCTGACTGACACCAGAGTTGGTGGTAGTGATTGAGACTTTCAAACCAAAGTAACACATCTTCAGGGGAGAGAGAGGGACTGCAGGCTGCATGATAAAATAGCTAAGGTTGGATTACAAAGATTTTGTGTTGCTTAGATTCTGGGGCCACACATGCTGAGATGTTTGTATCCCCGGCATCTATAGGTTGTGGATCTTAGAAAGCTTAATTAGGATGTTGGAGTGGCTCGGTAATGCCTCATTGGTCTCCACTCATACAATGCTGTTGCGACTCAGTGAACCTAGTATATACTGAAGGTTCTCCTCCAGTGTTGCTATAAAGAGATGCCACAATCCCCGAGAGCCTTGAATCTAGAGCTCTTTCTGAGCAGCCAGCGAACGGCCCAATGAGGATGGAGGTTCGGGACAGAGGAGGCGGGATATATCCTTGTGCCACATTAACATTCAATCCACTTGCCTGTGGTCTTTCAATTATTCATCCATGCATGTTACATAATTTTGTGTAAGCCAGTGGAGTTTTTTTTCCCAGAATACATCTTGCAGATATGGATAAATATAGATATATACTCTCTGCCTCAAACAAGTGATGCACTCAGGGAGATTCTTCGAGTGTCACTTAATTGCCAAGTGGGCTATACAATATTGCTTCATAATTTATGAGCTTATTATATCGCTTAACTTGACATGAAAGGCAAAGACAAACATAGCATATGACCTTTAACCTAAATCAATATACAGTTAATGTGTGTTTATTTAACGTCATGACTGCGTGTTTGTGCTCTAACCACATTGGTCTGAGTCGGAGGAGTTTAACCTGTAGTGTGGTGGAGGATGTGTGTTTAGGCTAATGTAATGGTAGGTCAGTCTGAGGTCACGGACACATGTGCACACTTGTCAAGTATTTAATACTCATCAAAAATGGGAGTGGGCAAATATGCATTATTCAAATGTATGTATATATTTATTATTGGAAATTAATTAACAATACAAAACACTGACAAAAATTGTCCAGAAACCCTCACAGGTACTGCATTTAGTATAAAAATAAGTGTAAATCATGGACAAACTGCAGCCCGACAGGCAACAACAGCTGTCAGTGTGTCAGTGTGCTGACTTGACTATGACTTGCCCCAAACAGCATGTGATTATCATAAAGTGGGCACGTCTGTAAAGGGGAGACTCGTGGGTACCCATAGAACCCATTTTCATTCACATATCTGGAGGTCAGAGGTCAAGGGACGCCTTTGAAAATGACCATGCCAGTTTTTCCTCAACACAATTTTGCTAGTATGACATTGTTGGTAATAGTGGACTCTTTAAGTTTTCAAGTTTCATATGATGCCAGTATCTTCAATCTAGCTCTGAACCCGCTACAACCTAAAAATCGTAAGTTGCGTTAATGCATTAAAGAAATTAGTGGTAGATCCCCCGAAATGTCCCACACTTCTTTTAAAGTGGTGATTTTGTGCCTTGTTTTCTTAGGTAATCGGAAAAAAAACTGCTTCCAGATGATATCATCTGTTTGTACATAAACATGTAAATTGATTATGCTATGCTCTGCTAGTCTGCTCCTCCTGTGACAGAGGCTTTACGGGCCCCGGCTAATCAGCCGAGTCTTCGGGGGCTCTGCTTAAGACCTTATCCCAGAGGCTTTGGCTCCCCGTGGCCACCATGCTCCTCCACACATCACAGGGGGAATGTTGAGACGCATTCAGTTACTTGCTAATAGATAGCACTAAAGCGGAAAAAAAGGAGTCACAAAGAGAGGAGGCGGAGGTTAGTGCATTCGTACATCCATCCATCCATATGTCAGGGGAAGATGAGGGAATATTCAGGGTGCAAATCCATCTTCCTTCCATGAGAGTAGTAGGAGGGAGTACTTATTGTACGCTGCACATCCATGCGTTATGCGGGGCCGAAGGCAGCACTCTAGCCAGCAGGTACACGCTGGTACAGATGCTCATCTCATACATACAGATAGAGGGATGGCGGTTGGCGGAGACAAGCTATTTGGAGCATTAACCCGGGACCCTCGTGTCCTGCCTCAGAACAGGTGGCACATCTGCAGCAGCATCCACCTCGGAGGCAATCTTTGAAATCTAATTGGGATTCTAAACATTTGGTCGACTCGTGTTTGGAGTTTTAATGGACTTTTAAAAATGTTTTGATGATTTCATGTTGCTGAAATTCCCCAGAACGATAGGTTAGTTGTTTTAATTGAGCTCGGAGACATCATGAATGCTAAATTGCAGAGAGTATTGGGAGGCCATAAAGGGAGGTGGGGCTCGACTGTTTTAGATAGAGTAGCCACTAAGCTCATCTTCGGATTCAAAAGTAATCATGTTTGTAATGCTCGACTGTATCGTAGTCAAAAGGGCAATTGCCGGCCACCAAAGTTAAAAGCAGCACATCTGAAACACGGCTTCTAATAAAATGAAAATAGACATGAAACGGTGCTTATAAAGATCAACATTTGGCACCGGCTGAATTGTCTTGTGGTTTTTCTATTTCCATTTGAAGAAGCAGATACACAGAAGGCAGCATTTAGCACCTCCCTTGTTGCTTCTCCCTGAAATGGGATTTCAGTATAAACGATGCTATTTCAGACTCATTTCCAGCTCCAACATGCAGGAAGTAATTAGTTAACAGTGAAAGCATCCATATTTATATGTCGCAGCAGAATTGTTGGTCGTAGCCTGAGAAGTGAAGCAGCAGGAATGACTCCAGCGTGAATGTACATGTGTTTCATGTGGATGATGAGTTATGTAAGCAGCGCCATGCTACACTGCTGTGGTTTTGACTGTGTATGATCCTGGGAAGTGTGCTGTGGCCCCTGAAGAAGAATGATAGATCTAGTTGGCGGCTATGAAATTGAGCATAGACATTGAAAATACATCACTTCATGGTCTCAGGCGAGCGTGTTTGTTTGAGTGTGACATGTTTGCAGAGGGGTGGGGAAGGAAAAAAAAAAGAAAAAAGAGGGGCTGGGTGGGGCTTTCTTTCTCGCGTCTCTCTCCAGCCTAGAAGCGGAGTGTCAATCCCCCCCTCCCCCTCTCTGCGAGCTGCTGGCCCTCGGTCAGGTAACAAAAACAGGATAGTATCACAGGACGGTGAAACCCAAAGTGGCCCCGCCTGCCTCCATATGTCTGTTCATGTGTGTGTCTGCGAGGTTCTCACCCGTACCTGTCATATATCCTATACCTTATCTTCTTTGTTCTCACTGTGTTTGCCTGTTTGCTGCACCCCTCTAAACACACCCTTTTCCCCTGCGCCCACAACCCCTTGCTACACGCACCCCGAACCCCCAAATGTATGGTCTGTGTTTCTAGAGCCGTTGCTATGCCAACAGCCCACTTTCTGTGCCTTAGCTTGTGGGAGAATCTGATCTGAGTCCACTCTGCCTCCCACTGGATACTGTAGACAACTGCAGGCTTTAGAGCGTCAATTTCCACATCAACCCCCAACGGGTCGGACAGAAAAAGCATTGGCACTGGGATGTAGCAGTTGTAGTGTTACCATCTGCCATAATTAATATAGCTTTTTTTTTTTAGAAATTAAATAAAACCACTTTCAATTCATGTATGATCTGGAGGAAGTGTCTTGTTCTGTGCAACAAATCTGCAGCTCCAGCCGCTTTGTTTAAACAGCCTGGAGGCAGCGCTGGAGCACAGGTCCTCCTCAGGTGTTGTAGAGCAGGGCTGGTAGAAAGGCCATTCCCACGGCTGCACTAGCTCTTACCTGAGAATGCACTGAACCCCTGAATGAAGCATGAAGCAGAATGAATAATTGAAGACGTTCACTCCCCCATCGATAGTTGGGAGGTGGAGGAGGAGGGAGGTGCCTTGCTTCACTTCAAACCCGAAGTCTCTCTCCGTGCTTTAGAGCCCCTTTGAGCTGATCCTCAGATCTTGGTTTAGTGTTTTACCCAGCCTTTTTCCTCGCCTCTCCAGCTCGTTGCCTGCAGTTAAGAGTCTGCGCATAAGATAAACAGACCCCTGAAAATGCAATTACCTCCCTTGGCAACTAATCCAACTAACACCAATTGATGAATATTCCCATCCCTTCTCGAAACGGTTAACATCCCTCCTCCCCTCCCCCCCCACCCCACCCGTCTCGCTCTGGTTCCTTTGCTGGTTGAAGTGATTGTCTGTTTGCCTGTCTTGTTTGCTTGCTTTTTCTGTCTGTCTATTTGTCAGTATAGTTTTCCCCCCGGTTCTGTCCTTGTCTTCAGCAAAAATGTACACATTATTGCATTCAACATCATCCAAATTTGCAGTTCAGAGCGCTCAACGCAAAAAAAAAAAGTACATTCTCTCAGTGAAAAGCTCGACAGAGATTGCTGGCCAGACAGACAGACTTTCTATGCGCTCCTTGTTTCCTGCCAGTCCAAGGCATTGCCTTCACTCTCTGAGTGACAACTACTTGCATATATTATATATGCACATGTAGCCAATGCCAGTTTGTGCTTTGGCCCCTGTGTCCCCAGTCCACTACTTTTAGAGTGTTGCTTAATGGTTGGGAAATCAGGTTAGATGTAAAGTCAACCTCTATAATTTGTAGTTCATTCCTACCAACGCCCTCTTTTGTGACACTCTAAATGTGCATTTCCTATGTTCTTACTATTTGTCCCTTTTTTGTGTTTTCAATGACATTATACTTTTGTATGGTATATCTACGCCTTATTTCTCTTTCATACTATATCTCATCTATCGTTTATTTTGAGCTCTCCACGTAAAGAACGACAGTTCTTGCTCTCCTTTGATCAATTGTATTTCTTGTGTTTTTCTTTTCTTCTCTGTGCTCTTTTTCTCCCTTTAGCATGTCCGCCCCTTTGTCTCTTGTTAGAGATATTGTGTGTGCATAGCTCTTTATTTTTGTCTCTTATTCTTTGATACTTATCAGACTGACCAAACTAAGCCTCTCTTGTGTTTCCAGGCTTTCCCTCCTTCATTCCCTATCTTTTCTTGCAGCTGTTTTTCTCTCTAATGTGCTGGTGTTTGTAACAATCTCACTCTCTGTTTTGGTTTTTGGTTTTCGTAACCTCACTGTTCATGCTATTAATACTTTCTATCTCTTCTAATACAGAAAAATAATTTCAGCTTTCTTTTCTATTTCTTACATACCTTGTTGAACCTTCTATCTTATCTACAGTCTTTATGATTTCTGTCCTGTGTGTGTGTGTGTGTGTGTGTGTGTGTGTGTGTGTGTGTGTGTGTGTGTGTGCGTCTGCTACTTCAGCATCCTCTCTGCTCATTTGTTTTCTCTTTCTCTGTGTGTCTGTTCTTGTTTTTCTTCTCTATTTACTGTTCGTTTATTGCCTAACAGTGTTTCAGTGTTCAGCCTCTCCATGTGCCTTGACCAGTCATCTATGGAGTGCTGTGTGTCCAATGTGTCACATTACATTGGCCAGGATTTTCACATTTGGCTCTTTCTTCTTCTATCTATCTATCTATCTTTTTTTCATTCTTTCTTTAATCTCATAATATTTATTCTCTTTTAATTTTTCTTCTTTTGCTGATTTTCTTTTGTGTGATTCTTCTTGTTTTCTTGATGTATGAACATAGAGGTTTTTCTCCCAGAATGTTTGTCCCACTTTAACGTTATGTTGTCAGCGATCCTCGTGTGAGGCAACAAAACTTAACATCTGTTAACCTTCGCACCTAAGTACCAGCTGTGCCATGGGAGATCTCTGTTCTCTCTTTTATGTTTTTATTAATACTTTGTGTTGTTGATGCATATTCTTAATATAACTGAGAGATTTAAACACACACAAAACTGTTCAACATCTGTCCTGTTAAACGTCTGGTCCTCTACGTGTTGCTATACGTGTCTGTCTATTGTATATATAGTGACGTCATGTTGCTATACATGTCATTATACATGTGTGTCTTGTTAACGTCTGTAGAGGGACTAAGGGTTGATCATGAACTCTATGGAGATAATGAATTGGTTTCATTTTAAATTTAGCGGTTCTGTTTTGTGTTCCGTCTGAAAATGTGTTTGTTTTCTTGGTGGAGGTAACTTTCTTGTTAGAGATATGGATGTTTGCCACACTGGACATATGCATAGTCATCCCAGATTCCAAGTTTCATCAAACACAACTCACCGCATCAAATGTCCTCAGTTCTAGCGCCCGCCGTTAATCTGTGCAATCTTTGGCAGATTTGATTTGGCTTCGCTCATGATAGCTCGAGAAAGCTCAATCCACTTTGAAGTGACATCTATCCAAGACAAACTTGGACTCAATTGGTCGTTTCAGATAGGCGGGTTTTCAAGCGCCAAACAGGTGGAGGTTGGACTCCCCGTGTGCTCAGACATTCTCTCTTTCTGCAGACGAGTTAGCTTCTCAGCACGTGTCCTCGCCGTTTTTCCTCCAGGTCAACCTGTGTTTCTGCTTACAGGGGCAACAAGCCAGCTAACAGCCCTAAGGGCCAACCCCCTGATGCTGATGGCCACTCCTCCGTAACTGACCTGGCCAACTCGCTCACTGGAGACATGGTAATGGTAAGCGCCTCTATCCCACCCCACATTCAGCCCACTTATGGTGAGGATAAGGTGGGTGTTATTCTATATTACTTTGTTGTCAACATATTCCATTAAAAGGATAGTTTGGGTGTTTTGAAGTGGGGTTGTATGAGGTACTTTTCCATAGTCAGTGCATTACCTACAGTCGATGACGGTCGGCACGCCCCCCAGCATGGAGAAACAGACAGCAGCACCAGCACCGGAGCTAAGCAATACAGTGTAATGAATGGGAACAACAGAAAAACGTATTTTAGCCACCTAAAAGAAAGACTCAAAAATGTATATCCGTTTCAGTGTATGCTATATTTAGAATATTTTCTGACAGCGAACTGAACTGAAAGTGAAACGTATCTATACTGTTTTGTTATCGGAGCCTGCTGGCTTTGGAGAGAGCATAGATAAGTTCCACTTTCAGTTCATTTCCCCGTCGGAAAGGAGGAGGAAAGGGCTGTCTGACGGCAAGATAAAGCGGTGGAAATATTCTAAATATAGTCTACACCTAAACGGATATTGATTTTTTTAGGTGGCTAAAATACGTTTTGCTGCCGGCCCCATCCACAGCAGCACATTGCATTGCTCCGGTGCCAATGCTCCTGTCTGCTTTCCAAACTGGGGGTGCACTGACTGTCATCTACTGTAAGTAATGCACCTACTATGGATAAGTACCCCATACGACCCCACTTCAAAATACCCAAACTATCCCTTTAAAGCCAAAAACTAAACTTTATGATAGCCTGTCCTACCCTGTCTGTGACATCAAGACACAAGCACATTGATTCATACTGAACACGTGAACATTTAAAAAGTTATTTCCTAAAACAGCTCGGCAATATAGATCTTAGCAAGTGTGAGTCAAATTGGAGTAAATAACGATTTTGTTTGGGACTATCTTTAGCTGCGGATGAATATGCGCCACTTGTATGTGGGATTTACTCGACGGCCAAAATCCCGAACTCAAGGCTTCATAACGGTGGTCCACAAACCAATGGGTGATGCCACAGTGACAACGTCCACTTCTTATATACACTCTATAAGTGCTAGTTTTTTTTTACATAACAATGGCGCTATATGGTATAGAGGAATAAGCTATGTGAGAATTTAGCTACCCAGACAGGATCAATTCATTGTTAGTTTTTGGCTTTTCATTGGATTTGTACACAGTATGAAATATATAGAATTTTGCCAGACGTTTTCACAAAGGGACATCTTAAAGGGGCTCTCCAGCAATTTAATATTGCACTTCCAAAAAAATGGCGGACTCACAAGAGACAGATTAAAATGAAGAAAAGGCCTGAGTATGTCTCAAGTTCCGAAAACACTACATCCTACGTCCTAAATGCTTGTGTATTTAAATTCCATGCCACCCAGTTTATAAAGCAGGCTTTAAAGTTGTAGTCTCCAACTCTGACAATCTTCAGGGTTATTGTCTCAGATTTTAAAAAGCTCCGTCCAGAACCACAGACGACTTTATACAGCTGTTTTCACTGGCTGAGTACTCCTTGTGAGTAAACTGACCTTGACATGGCAATTCCAGTTTGAAAAACTTGACTAGCCTGCCCAACCCCGTCCAACATCTTTGGTAATGAATCAGGACGCTAACAGTGAGCCTGGCCTTCTCAGCCAGAATCAGTGCCCGGCATCATGAATGCTCTTGTGGCTGAATGGAAGCAAATCCCTCTGATCAGTTTCCAAATGAATTTGGAAAGCCTGAAACCAGAAGAGTGGAGGAATTATATTGATGCCCATGGTGTTGGAATGTAATAATAAGTGATCACATATGTGTGTAATATGTGCAACCCTTTCTCCTACAAAATTGTGTTCCCATACAACTAAACTGCATTCTCAATCACTGTACGTTTAGAGGGAAATGTTATTTCCCGGATTACGGTTGCAGTTTTAAACACGTGGTTAATATTGTAATTTGAAACAATACTAAACAAAAAAAGGCAACAACATTACTCAGTTAGGTTTATGCAATAAAACTATTGGGTTAGTTTTAGTAAAAAAAAACATCATGCTTTGGCTTAAAATGACTGTTTCACACAGGACACGAACAGCAGTCTCCTGGGGGAAAGTCCAGTGATTGGTTGCCCCATCCACTCGACCATAGTGGACTTTTTTTACTTGTTATACTTGTTATTTTACCACGTCATGTCTTGAAGGTAACCCCCAAGTTGTGAAACTATCGCAAGATGGTTATAGTTAGGCATTTGCCTCGAATGGTTAAGGTTCGGATCATCGATGTATAAAAAGAACTGGATACAGCGTTGTACTTGAGCTCCCATTCATTACTATGAGAGTTACTCAGTGGCGCATGAAGCCAAAATGGCTCTACTGCCGAGTGATAAAGTATTGCTCGATATACTACGTCACCTGCTCTGCACGTTGCTCGTTGTGCTACGTCACTTGCTGCGGCTGTTCACAGACTTAGAAGATACGTCAAAGACAAACGTAATCCTCGTCAAAATACGTTTCCTTCAAAATGTAATTGAGAATGCAGTTTAGTTGTATGGGAACGTAATTTTAGGAGACAGAGCTGAATATGTGGCTGTCCACATACTACTGACAATGTACTACACGAGGTATCGCTTAGTCAGCAGGTAGGACTCGTGTTGCCGAGTCATCCTCCATGCTAGAGGTTGATTTAAAGCTGCACGTGGTAATAAGAGAGCCGTAATAGGAAAAGAACACACAGGCAGTTCCAACCGCGGCAATCAAGCGAGACAAGCCATTCAAGGTGACTCACACTGTTTGATAAATTAGACTTGGAATATTTCACACTTGCTCTGCCTGTCACTTCTAAAACCCATATTGACAAAATCTGAGTGAGTGAGTCTTTTCCAGTTTGAAACTCTGAAGCTCCGACCTGAAGCAGTGAAATCAACAATTTCAGGTAATTCTCCAAGAGAGAGTTTGCATGCAAGGTCTTTTTCAAAGTATCAGTGGAGGCACTTGCACAAAGTAGTCTAATGAAACTGCTGGTTGTCTCGCCTCCCTCTAAGTCCTCAAACACCTCATTCAAATCAGTGCTATTGTTGCAAAGAGAGAGAGAAAGAAATGAAGGACGGAGACAGAAGGTTGAGCCACAGGGAAAAAAGAAGTGACCACAAAGCCTAGCTGCTAGTGCCGAATGCCAACCTTGAGCTGGGCTTTCGTTCTCTCCGTGCCCCTCATGCAATGCTCTCTCTCTCTCTCTCCTACTCTTTCTGTTTGTCTCTCGCCCTCTCTCTGTCCGCTGCCTTCTATCAGATAGTGGCCTTTTAGTGCACAGCAGTGATAAAGCAGTCAGAGTGGCTGCGAGGGAGAATGGGTGGTCTAAAGCTCCGCTATCTTCAATCTGAGCACCTCCTGCCTCTTAAGAACATTAGAAAGGAAATTAAACTCTCTCAGTCTTCTTAATGTCAGACCAATCTCTGCCTTTGAGCAGCTGCTTGAGTACGCCGTGATAGAAATGCAGCCCTGAAATCTCCTCCCCTCACAGCTTCTCTCTGTCACGGTCTGTGTGCACGTGCTTGTGTCAGAGAAAGTGTGCGCCCTTGGACTGAACTTTTCATGTGAGTGGCTGCTGCTGCTGCTGCTGCTGCTTTTAGATTTATTTGACTGTGAATTTTTGTCCCCCAGCTGTCTCCAGGTTCGGAGGATGATGACGGTGAAGGGCCCATCAGTGAGAAGCTGGGCCGGATCCAGTTCAGCATAGGCTACAGCTTCCAAAACACGACCCTCACCGTCAAACTTCTCAGGGGCCAGGAGCTCCCGGCCAAGGACTTCTCCGGCACCTCCGATCCCTTTGTCAAAATCTACCTGCTGCCCGACAAAAAGCACAAGCTGGAGACGAAGGTCAAGAGGAAGAACCTCAACCCCCACTGGAACGAAACCTTCCTGTT
>CAKALG010039803.1:0-10485 GCA_916700815.1 Helicolenus hilgendorfi
TCCAATCTCTTTTACATTTTTCAATTGTTTCTTCCTCACTTTCACTCCTGTTTTAAATATTAATTAAAATATATATCATCATTTCATCCTGTTAGACATTCGGGTGAAATTGTCATGATTAGCTTATGAATTCTTGAGTTATGGCCAAAAACGTGTTTGGTGGGATCACAGTGACCTTTGACCACCAAAATCTAATCAGTTCATCCTTGAGTTCAGGTGCATGTTTGTGCCAATTTTTTAAAAAATCCTTCCAGGCGTTCCTGAAATATTGTGGTCACGAATATGGACCGGATGGACAGGCTATCCGAAAACATAACAAAATATATCTGGGAGCGACTTTATTAACTTTGGCAAAATAATGTTTTTTTAATCTCATCCATCGCCACACCTCTTTTAGTCGTCAAAAAGACTTCTGCAAGGGATACACCAGTGTATCCTCACTTATAGCTCCTCCGGCAAGCCTGCTCTCTCGCCAAGATGGCGACGGCCAAAAACCAAGTTGATGACAGCCAAAAGCCAAGATGGGTATGTTCAAAAACCGAGCCTCCTCTCTCATCGCGATGCATTTTAGGAATTGGGACTTACTTCAAGATGGAGCCCTGCAATTGATTTCCAAGTAGCAAGTCGGAGGATCAAGGAGCAAGGAGGCACAAAATTGAGAAATGGGATATTTCTACATTATACTTTCTGCAAGGACGGCCTCACGGACACAAGATGATGCAGAATCGTGAAGAGGAAACGTTTGAATCTTTTATACTGTCTGCTGGTTTATCCTCGCAGCAAACAGACATTCTGAAAGCTCCTCAGAGTTCTCCATTTTTGCCGCCCATCCGCATCCCTGTAGTTAGAAAAATTTGGACTTCGGCCGTGCAGACACTCGTGACCCTCACGTATGAGTAAAGTATAAATCAAGCAGCTCCAAGCCCATTGAGTCCTTCTGAAGACAAAAATCTTTCAAAGCACCTCACAAATATATAGTTTCATCAGTATATTTCTGAAACAGTTGTTCACTGTAGTTGTCATCAAACAAACAGGAGGAAATAGTGCATTTTTTGGGGACTATTTTCAGTGGTGGATGAAATCCACATATGGTGCTCTATAGTGGCAGCAGGACGGTGTCTGAGCGATTGAATCTAACTAAACTACAGTGTGTGTTCATGGTGATGAAGGAAGATGTCACCCATAATGGGAGAAGAGATATCAGGCTATGATACTCTGTTTTCCTCCGTCGCTCTCCTGATGATGCATTCAGATCGCAGTTTGCAGCTTCGTGTGAATTCATCCTGTTAATGTGACATACTTCTAAGAGGTTTGTGTGAATTATCCACAAATTAGAAGCGACAGCTGAGATAAATGTTTCATCGATGACGGCGACAGATTAATCGCCAACAGACAATTAAGACACGTGAATTACCATGAGGTTATTTTAATCACACTGTGTGTTCACGCTGCAGTGATATGACTATTGATCTGTATGATTGATGAGTGTGACCTTTACACATGTTGCATGATGGGACGGTTCATCCATGTCAGGACTGATTCTGTGTACGAGTTGATCTGGTTAAACTGCATCCTGCTACGAGTTACATGGGAGCTTTATCTCATTATGATACTATTCATTAATCCGGTTTAATCCTGTTAATCACTGTGAAGATAAATCCTCTTAACCTACCATCAGGATTAAACATTTTCTCTTCTTTAAAATGATCAATTATTTAGAGTTAAAGTCCATCGCACATAAGGAGGAAGGCTTTTTTAATCCTTACCACCAGGTTGCTAGGAATGATTGTTTAAATATTGAAAGTCGGACTGAAGCCACACTTTTTGTGTTGAAACATACACATTTTTGGGGGCCTGAAGTTTAACTATGCTACAAGACGTTTTCCCCCTTTTTCAAAAAGCCCACATACGTCAGTGATTTAAGACATCCGTCCTTTTACAACATTAAAGATTTAAGAGAAGCCGTTGTGCTATTTATTTTGTATTTCACTCATAATGTGGAAGTTAGCAAGTTAAACTGCTTCGACTCGGAAAATGAAAGCTAGTTAGCCAAATTATGAATTATTATCACACGGCTGTGTTGGATACTCATTTCTGATTGGTCAATCACGGCGGTCTGCGGTCTGTTATTTCTTTATAGCAGACTGTTGCTATGCGCGTAGTTCTGATGTTGTACTTTGGCGGACTATTTTTTTTCAATCTATTGATTTCTTAAGTAAGTAGCCGTGTAATAAGCGGGATAATATGCAGCTAACGGGTCATTGTTGTGAAAGAATCCCCTTCAGGGCGGTGAGAGATCCAATAGGGCTGCCCAAGAGTGGGGCTTAACAAATGGGGGCTCGTCCGGGATACAACGTCGGCATCGCCCTGTCGGGTTTCTTTCACAACAATGACCGGCTCGCTGTACATTATCCCTTACATAAATGATCATGTATTATTATAGATTAAACCCAGCAGTATATAAAGTAATTGAACATACAATGGTTCGTATGATATCTTATGAATAGTTATTCCTAATTTTTCATGTGTTTTCCTACGAATGTCCAGCGTCAATTTCTGCTCCGTTCTTTTCAAACTAAACTTCCGTCTTCACAGGAAACAACTTGGTTGGGTTTAGGAAAAGATTGTGGTTACTTACTTAATTTGTGACAAATAAATCAACTTTGACTTGTGGTTTCACACGGGACACAAACGCCGGTCTCTTTGGTGAAAGAAGCAGAAGTATGTCAGTCATGTCACTTTCTATTATAACTTTTTGTGTATTCGTTTCGCGCGCAAATTAAACGGCGGAGCTGGAAGACCGGCCTGAAGGTTCCCGGTCAGATACAACAGCAACGGAGAGAGAGAGAGTTGTGTATATGACGAGGATGGTGTGTCATCGTTGCTCCACTGTTGAAGGGGATGTGAATGGGGACGAGGAAAAAACAACCCGTATTTAGTGTTTTCAGTTTCGTAGAGATGTTTTTCAGTTTTATAGCCTGTTGTGACCTGTTGCGTTTCAGGAAAGTTTGGTGTTTGTACAGTGCAATACACAAGTGTTTGAAATGTTCCTTAGTTTAATAATGAAAATATGAGGCTTTACTAAAGTAGTGGGCAAAATGCTAATTCAGTCCCCAGCTGGAGGATTGCATCTTTGACACTTTGCACTACTGTCTGTTCGAAATAAATGAATAGCGTTTGTTTTTTCCCTGCTGTACCGAACTCACAGCGAACCGTGACTCCTGTGTTCTGTTAAGACTTTCTATGTAAACCTGCTGCAAGGAGACACAAGTGTCAGACACGACAACACAGAGTTGGAAAAAAGTTTGTACAAGAGAGTTGCTGAGATACAGAAACCTGCTTTCATCGTCTCTCACTGTAGCAGAAAATCAAAAAGTCAAAGTCGTGAACAACCTCCGTGGAGATGAAAAGCTTTGAGAAATGAGCTAAACAAGAGACACTCGAGGCAAATAGAAGGCCACACAGATCCATTGGTTAGAAGTGCTGAGGACGCCACTCTCACACTCTTACATGTGTGATTTCAGAACAAGAACCCAAGGCTCTTATTTATGCACCCGTCCTCAGCATTCAACACGGTTCAACTATTCAACCACTCAACGGATATTAGATTTCTTGATGATGAGGCCCCGGTGTGTCTCTACAGGCTCTATACTGTTTCCCATTATATCTTTTTATACTCTCAGCTTCATAGTTTCGGTCACTTCATTCTGTTTTAGTCCTGTAATAATTGTGCACATTTTTTGTTGACATTTGTGACGTGTTTTTGACGTCTTTTGTTAACGTTTGTGAAATGTTTTATGTCGAAGTTTTGAGCTGTTTTTTTTACATTTGTGAAATGTTTTCCGTAGTTGTTTCCTTACGTGTTTTACTTAATTTACGTATTTATTTCAAGCCTAACTATGAAGTTTTCCCTTACCCTAACTAAGTTACTTACTTACTGGTAAGTAAATACGGATGTTTGCGTGGCATAGACTCATTACACGTGGAATGTCAGAGTAATGTCGTGGTATTTATACGCCTTCCTGTGAAACCGGGTTGGAACTGTAGTAGTGTTACTATTTTTGGCTTGATCTGCTCTTCATTTTTTATTGATATTTAGTTTTAATCACATTTGTTTTTGTTAATTTACCGTATATTTTACTGCTTTTATGTCCTTGACAACTGACTGTTGCTGTTCATTGTCTTCAGTGTTCCTGTGACGTCAGGGGAAGTTGGATTTAAAGTTGTTCTTTGGAGACACAATAGAGCAGAAAACTTCCACTGCACAATCACCCAATCACTGCTGAATGTAGACTGCCAGCGGTATAGTGTGTCTGAACGCTGTCTGGAAGTAACCCCACAGTCTGCGCCATCTTAAAACTCAGTCATCATGGAGGAAATTAAGCTTTACTTCACCTTTGAATTGTGTTTCAAGTTTTGCAGAGTGATCCCTCCGGAGAAATTTAAAGAAAACCAGAGGCTGTTACCTTAAAAAAACTTTTTTTTTTTTGTTTAAAGTAACTTTGTTCTAGCTCCTTAAAGTGCCCCAAATTTCCTCCCAGGTTTTGAAAGCAATAACGGGGAGCCGAGCAGGAAATTTGGGGGATTTGTAGGGTCGCTGTCGGGCACAACAACAACAACAACAAACACGAATGTGTGTGTGAGTGTGTCTTTAAGATTTGATATTCATATTGTAGAAATTTACATGACAGAAGGACGAAGAACAGAAAGAGAAAGAAGGAGTCGGAGTGTCTCAACAGAGCAGAACTGACACCAATCTGTCAGACATCCCACACACACACACACACACACACACACACACACACACACACACACGATAATGAACATGAAATGAAGACGAGGAGGAGGAACAGAACAGAGAGGAGGAAGGCGAGACGAATGGAGACAGTCTGTCATTCACGTGACAAATTATGTGTTTTCAGCCTCTGATTTTACTGCAGCACTCCCCCCCTCTCTCAATTCAATTCAATTCAATCTGTTTCATTGACACGAGTGGAACAGAGACAGTAGTGCCAGAGCGTCAAGTAATAATGAGATGATAAAGAAAAAGATAGTACAATTCATCAAATAGCAGAAAACAATGAACAAAGGCGTGTGAATGGCATGATAATGCACAAGGAAAAAGCGTATAATAAGGACGCTATTCTTTGCTTTAGGCGTGTCATTTTCACGCAGGTTGATCTATACACCATTCGTAACTATACCTATGAAAAGTAATGCAGTAATTCATATTTATAACACAAAATCAATTCGTATGCAATCGTTGACCAGAAAGTATCAGAGTGAAAAAATAACATTATATGTGCACAGTCTAGATCATTTGTCATGATTTATTTACTCACAAAAAAATATTTTTCTGTGCTCAAAATCACACCCTTAAAATAGTTAATGGGGAACACATCACATAAAGCTAAATCCATGTTTTAGCTATGTTGACTACAGTAACGTTAAATATTACTACTAGCTAACCTTAATAATGTTTGACTAAAAAATATGCTAAACACTGCTGCTGCAAGGTTTACTTAGACAACCATGTGTAACATTTATCCACTTTACATGTCCAACACTTAATTTAAAAAGCATTTTGATAAATACAAGCAGGGTATGCCTAAAAGCATGTTGTTTCCTTGACAACTCCGAAATGGAAGTTTCTTGTGGCACATGTCGCTGTAGGAGCTGGACAGCCCTCGTTGGCAGTGTGGGGTTGCCTACGCATTTTTGCAGGGGCCACACATATATAGTTGAGTCAACTAAGAAATCCATGTTGCCTGAACTACTCTGATTGAACTGATTAGTTAAACTTGATATTTCAAGTACGGCCAACATTTTAGCTTATCAACTGTTAAACTAGTTGAAATGACTTAAGAAAATGAGTTGAATGAACTAAAACTTTTTTACAGTGTATAAAGAGCAACAAGCACTGCGTAAAATCTCTCTGCGCTGGCTGTGCCGCTGTTTTGCCATGGGGAGAGCGGTCCTGCCATACTAGGCGGAAGCGCTACCCTTGGAGGGACGCACCGCTCGAATTCACCACAGAACGCTAAGGTCCAAATATTATTATTTCAACTTATTTCAACCTTTCAAAACTCAACTAACGAGAACAGACGCAACTGTTGTCGATTAGAAACAGCGAATGGCGTTCTTTGCGCTCTTTTTGGGGACATATTTTACCGCTGCCTCTGCAAGACCGTGCGCCCTATATCCCGCGGTGAGTGAAGAGCAAATCTCTCATCATGTGAAGGCAACCTAAACCTAAGTTGGTACAAGGTTTCCCTCCCTTCCTCAGTCTTTCTCTCTCCCTCCCTGCTTTTCAATCTTCAGAGTTTCAGTCTCTCTCCCTCCATCAGTGTTCAGGTCTTCCCTCTGTCTTCCTGTTTCATTGTTAACAGCGACAGGCCTCAACCTGCTCTACGTTCACATCTAAACTCTATATATCTGGGTGGAGGTGAGAGTCGCTGACAGCTCAGATCTAACGCAGCGTCTCGCTGTTGATATAAATATCGCTTCAATTTATTAAGAAACTGTGTGGGAGAGAGAGAAATAAAACAGAACAGTGTGTTGAGATCACAGATGAACAGCAGGGGCGTCGTCATGTGGTTAAAAGAGCCACATTTAGATGCAAATCCAACACAATATGCACATAAATATATTATATATAAGCACTGTGGCAGGAAGTGAATAAAAGCAATGAAATAGCAGTGAGATAAATAATAAGACGATGGCAGTTTCTCTTCTTGAGAGTCAACTCCTCCTGCAGTAGTTTGACACTGAAGGGAACAAACTGATTCTGCCCTCCTGAAAGGCTTTTAATGTGAAACAGTTAGTCTCTAATAGCATTTCACAAATTAAAGCTCTGTTCAGGTAAATAAATGTCACATAATAATTGAGAATAGTTGGTCAGACAATGTTTTATATTGTATTTAATCTTATTTTTCGTATCTATTTTGTCATAATTTCTTCAAAAACAAAGTTACAAAAGTCCTTTCATGATACGACAAAATTAAACATCTTGTTTTTTGGCAGTCGCCATCTTGGTTTTCGATTGTTGCCATCTTGGTTTTTGGTCATCTCCGTTTTGTTTTTTGGTCGTCGCCATCTTCGTAGAAGAAATGCAAGTTTAAGGCACTTCAGCATTGGCTTCACTTTTCAGACCTCGAGGTTTTCGGACACCTTAAGGCCGATATTTGGTTGGTTTTCCAACAGACTAATAGTGGAGGAATTGCGGTGAAATCGTGTCCAGACAGTAACGCGTCTTAGATGATGTCTTGCATGGAAGTGCTGTTCTTCCTGTAACAGTTTGTGCTTATTTCTGAACAAAAACTCAGAGAGGAAACACTGACGTGATGAGAGATCCTGCGGCTAAAGTGCAACCTGCCAGCAATAAACCTGTAATGAACTGAGTTTTACAGCAGCAGTGAAGCAATGATGACGGACTGAGTTGATGCTGTAATCAGATGTAACGTGGAGGACAAAAGGCAAGAAACACTAGAAATCCGGAGACTCCCCGCTGATCGACAGCAGCTCCACTGATGTGACGCTCCAGCAGGAGGTGAGTCACAGTTTCATTCTTTGTTTCTCACAAAAACCAACACAGAAAGCTCCAAAATAACAGCGACAAAACAAAACCAGAACTTGTAAAAACAACAACCTTATTTTTCTTCAAATTTACAGAGAAAAAAACGTTTCCTTTTTTTATGAGTCATCCACATTTTTTGGAAGCAGGTCTGTCTCAACGGTTCCTTATGTGTCCTGGCTTACTTCTTCTCGGCGGTGATTGAAACGTTCCTTTTCCTTTGAAATTACAAAGCAGGCGTCTCTGTATCTGCATGCGGCAAAGAAAAATGATTCCTACAGGAGGGTTTGAAGCTCTCATTCTGCTGCAGCGTGTTTAGGATAGGCACATTTTAAAATGAACCTAAACGCGCCTTTAACTCCGTCCTCAGATTGGTGATAAAAACTTTTTGGACTGCAACCATGGAGGACGGGACCTGCCAAAATAAAAAAAATTTAAAAAATGACTCTATAAATAAATAAATATGCCATTAAAAGTAGCGAAAAATTAAAATAAATGTACTCATGAATTAATTGATAAATTGTGACGTAAATTGATATTTCTGTTTTGTTTTTTTATTTATTTACCTTTGAATTATTTCCCTTATTTATTTACTCGTCTGTTTAATTTTGACTTTATTTATTTATCTAATTATTTTTATGAATTTTTGAATTAATTTTGTATTCATTTATTTTGTATTTATTTTAAATGTATGTTTTTATTTATGTGTTTAAGCATTTATTTAAAATTAAAATCATTAAAGTAAACATAAATCATACAAAATTAATACATGCTTAAACACATAAATGAATAAATACATTAAAAAATTCATAAAAATAAATACATTAATTAATAAATAAATGCTTGAACACAAGGACAGACAGACAGTCGGATGGACGGCCAGACAGACAGACGGACAGACGGACAGATAGACAGACAGACAGACAGACAGTCGGTTCTTTCATGGATTCAAAGTGTCCATCAGACCTTCCTGTGGTGGAGGAGTGATGCAACCAGCAGAAACACCATCAAACACACGCCGACACACACTTTCATATGTGCACCAATGCAATAAAAGAAGACGTGTTTTTCTCCGCCGCACACTTTTACCTGCAAAAATCCAGATGTGCTTTTATTCCCTTTTCCTGCAGGTTTCCCTCTTACTCTGTTCATCTCTCACTCTTTGCGTCGATGACATCTGTTTGAGAGAAAGACACGTACAGGGCAACATAACCGTCACATGTAACTGCTCAGAGCTGTTCGTCTGTCACACTTCGTGTTGGACGTGTTGATGACTGACATCTGTTTCAGAGAATAAAAGAGAGAGAATGAAACACATACGAGGCAACGTGACTGTTTCTGCTCAGAGGTAAAGTTATAATATCTCTAATGCCGGCTACACACTATCTCCCGACGATCGTCAAAAAAGCCCTGATTGTTTGATGCTTCTAAAGATGATCTTTCCAGATGTTCCTGTGGTGTGAGGTACGTTAAGATTGTTTTTACATCCTCCGATCGGCTCTGAAGTCCATCCTGGATGCACTGATCCTGTTGTGTGTGGGGTACCTCGAGGACAGGCGATGACGCAGTCACGTGGGAAAGAACGACAGCCAATAGAGAACCGAGCTGAATGAAGAAGAAAAGACAACCACCGCCGTCATCGCGACCGCAGCTAATGCATGAGCTAATGCATGAGCTAATGCTAAACGTGAAGAAGGAGCTCAGAAATGGAGGACCAACTTGTTGATTAGTGTTTATCTAACGTGTCTCCATGACTTCATCCATCCATCCATCCTAAATTTTCGGTACAAAGTAAAAACTTACATCACTAATTCCTTGGAATCGAGCCTACAGGAACAAAACGGTTGAATTTAACACAACATGTCGTTATGTGTGGACTCTCTCACATTTTACACATCAGTTAAGATCTGAAACATCTTTTATAGTGTGGGCCAGCCTTAAGTCTGCGTATAGTTGAAATACTTTTAATCCTGATACAAAACTTGATTTTTACTTCTCTAACGTCAACAACCGGAAAACTGCAGCTACAGGAGAAATTGTTTGACAGAAAACTACTTAAATATAAAGACGCCAGCTGTGAAACTGTCAAGAGGAAGACAGAAAGCCTGCAGATGAGATAATGAGGAAAGCTAGAGATTCCAGGAGGTCTTATTAGGAAAAAATAACCCAGACGCAAACATTTAACAGAGAAGCAAATCAAAGAGCTACATGTTAACTAAAATCACAGTTCAATAAATGAATGACGTTTGAATGTAAAACTGACTAAGCTTTCTTCAATGAGTTCTATTGTTTATATGAGGTTCTTCTAACAGAATAAAAAGCTTCCTGTTCCGAGATCAGATTATTATAGAGTCAGGTGTATCTTCTGTGTGTGAAATGAAAGTGTTTCTCTGCCACCTGCATCTGTTGTGACTCTTCTCCTGTATTTACTGAGAGTCCTGCAGCCCCTGCGGTGAAATCTCCTGTAAGGACAGATTCATGCCGCAGTCCTCGTCCAAGGTCACCTGCATATAACAGACGTTTTATTTTCCCGTCCCCTGCAGAGAGCTGAATTGATGCAGATGACTGCAGAGTTGTCGCCGACTCATTCGGCTTTATAAATGATGAATCAGGTGGAGCTCGGAGGGCAGCCGTATACCTCACAGCTCGACACAACGCTTCTCCTCATTTGTTCTCTAATGCTGAAACGAGAGTGCTCTGCCTTGGACTTGTTTTTGAATGACGGTGTGGAGTCTTTTGTTTTGATTTAATATAATTAAATTCATTTTAATTGGAAGTTCTCAGTATTCTTGCATTTAGGATGCCACTATATTCTTTCTACAAACTTTATTGGCAAAGTTTGAATGAAATATACGAAGAGCAGAAGGGAGATAAATTACACATTGAGTTCAGAAGTTTATACCAATACCAGG
>CAKALG010039804.1:0-15409 GCA_916700815.1 Helicolenus hilgendorfi
TGCGACCCCCTGCGACCTGCTGTGAGGCGACAGTGGTAACCACCGCAACACCGTCCAGCCCATAACGGTAGAACATGACATCACAAAAAGAAGTTATAGTGGTTGGGTTAGCAAAGCATGTGACTTTGATACAGACCACAATTCACATCTTGTACCAACAATCATCATTGGTTTCTTTTTCAAGATAATTTGTTGGCATCTTTGTGCCCTAATTGGGCAGAAGGAAGTGAGGCAGACTGGAAACAGAGAGAGATTCGGCATGCATTAACCGCAGATATATTAAAAACAAAAAAAAGCTAAATCGTCGTCAGACAATAGCTAATGGGTTCCGAGATTGCATTTTGGCGAATGCGTTCTGCCTCTTTTGCTCTCCACATAGACTGTTTATCTCAGCCTTGTCGTACCAAATGGTGAATGAATGACACAGTGATTCGCAAGTCATTTCACGTGCAATAACAATGCCGTTCTTGCTTTTGGCGTTTCACTTGTACGCCATGTAGTCTGTATTGACTGCAATGTAAATGCATCCATGTAAATATGCTACACTCAGAGCAGTGACGTAGAATAAAAGGTGGGCGGGAGGGGAGACATGTTTTCCGTACTCCTATTACGTTGTTTGCGTACGTATTTTGCTTAGTTTATATACTTATTTTAAGCCCAACCAATGACGTTTTTCCTAAACTAACACATCTAAGTGGTTTTGTTGCCTAAACCTAACTATGGCCTTTACCGTAATTTTATTGTGTGGCGTAAAAATGTCACTTAAAAAGGCTAAAATACATTCTCATGAGACCTGGTTGGGTTGTCTGCAAGCAAACAAAACCCACTCAAATGTGATTGGTCAACACTACTCAGACTACAAACGGACGGTTAGCCTCTGCGAGAAGAGGAAGAACTGGTAACTCCAAAGTTGTCTTATTGACACGTTTTGTCTTCTTAGCTGCCAGCCACTGGTAATCCTACATTTACGAATCAGCTGAGTTTTGTTCATACTTGAAGGATGTGTAAGCTGAGCAGCGTTAAGTACTGTACTGGCCTGAGTATAAGATCATCTTCCCTTTTCCAACACTTGTTTTGGGAAAAGTACTTTTTGAATGTGAGAAACACTATCAGACAAGTCTTGTCGGGAACATTTCCCCGAAATACTAATAAATAATGTAGGCCTACTCCAAGGATTAGATAGTCCCCATCTTAATCCTTTTCTCTCATGAAAGTAAAACATTTGTGTAGTTTTTCCACTTATGTTCTCAAGAACAAGTCATATTCTTCATCCTGTTTGTGAGTCACATACTCACACAGACTCTCCTATCAAGCTCTTGGAAGCGGTCAGAATGATTTTCTCTGGCTGTTAGCATTGCACAGACAGTGTTACTTGTGCTCCCAAAGACTTTTACTTTTGCTGCTGCAAAACACATAAAACAAACCTTAATTCAAATTCTATTCAAAGAGAACAGTACCTAGACCTCAAATATAATGTGACCCCTACTTTTCAAACATAATATAGCGTCTTTTTCCAGACTAGTTTTGGACATTGAGTGAGAAGGGATGGTTCACAAATGAGCTCATGATGGACTCACGACCTCATACAGGCATCCTGGTCCACTGAACCAAAGGCAGCCGTTCCTCGTGAAACACTGAACTATCACTTAACAGCCCTCACATGCTATTCATGTGCACAGAGAACTAACAACCATCGATTAGTGGATTCAGGTGCACTAATTCAAGCGTAGAACAATGAGGGTACTTGAGGAATAATAGCCACTGATCTTCAAAGTAGCTCAACGGTTTGAATCCTCAGTTTGCTCTTTGCCTGTGTCACAACACGGGGAGGCGTTGTGGGCAAAGTGAAGACTCCCAGCTGGATCTGACGACCCGTAGAATCAACACAAAACCTGTAAGAAGGGGATGAAAGAGGAGTTTAATCCCTTCCATTGAATGTGCGTTGACAACACATGCGAGGGTCTAAAGTGT
Source organism: Helicolenus hilgendorfi (assembly GCA_916700815.1). Classification (NCBI taxonomy): domain Eukaryota; kingdom Metazoa; phylum Chordata; class Actinopteri; order Perciformes; family Sebastidae; genus Helicolenus; species Helicolenus hilgendorfi. Next base: position 1,972 of record CAKALG010039804.1, read on the forward strand.
GCGTTAGATGTGGGTAATGAGGGTGGGTTGTAATGTTGCCCCCGACCTGGGTTGTTCTTCGTTGTCCAAACACTTCAGAGCTCTCCGTTTGGATCAGAATAGCAATGGACGGAGAGGATACGGGTAAGAAAGACTTGTGTAGCTCAGTGGACAGGGTTCAATTCTCATTGGAGACATTCATAAAAAATGTACTATAAGATTGAAAATATTATTCATGACAAAAAGAATACAACACATTTTCAATTGAAAAATGTGCCCAGTTATAGAGAAGGGGGGACACATTTGTAAAAAAATATATTAAAACTCACATTTACATTACACAGTTTATTCAGTGTAATAAATGAATGCCAAATGAGCAACTTCAAATAGACTACAGCCAAGGACAGATTATGAGACAATGGGTTCTTGGACATGAAAAGGCCCCCAACACAGGAGCAAGACACCCAGACAACGAACAATACATTTTGTGGTTGTTTTGCGTCTCTTTGTGGTCGTTTTGCTTCTCTTTGTGGTCATTTTCCTTGTCTTTGTGGTCGTTTTGCTTGTCTTTGTGGTTGTTTTGCTTGTCTTTGTGGTTGTTTTGCTTGTCTTTGTGGTCATTTTGCGTCTCTTTGTGGTCATTTTGTGTCTTTGTGGTCGTTTTGTTTGTCTTTGTGATCGTTTTGCGTCTCTTTGTGGCCGCTTTGCGTCTCTTTGTGGATGTTTTTTGCTTGTCTTTGTGGTTGTTTTGCTTCTCTTTGTGGTCGTTTTGCATCTTTTTGTGGTTGTTTTGCATCTTTTTTGTGGTCGTTTTGCTTGTCTTTGTGGTCATTTTGCGTCTCTTTGTTGTTGTTTCGCTCGTCTTTGTGGTCATTTTGTTTCTCTTTGTGGTTGTTTTGCGTCTCTTTGTGGTTGTTTTGCGTCTCTTTGTGGTTGTTTTGCTTGTCTTTGTGGTTGTTTTGCATTTTTTTTGTGGTTGTTTTGCATCTTTTTGTGGTCGTTTTGCTTCTCTTTGTGGTTGTTTTACGTTTCTCATTGTGGTCGTTTTATGTTTCTTTGTAGTCATTTGATTCACTTTCCCAAGACATGCTATAAGTCACTTCATACAGAGGATCTGTTCCAGGGGCCCTGGGCCTGTACTGGCAGGCCTGTTCAGTAATCCATCTATGTTATTAATAAGACAACTAACTATCACCTTCGTACTCTGGTGGGGGGGCATCAACGGGAGCCAATCAGCTGTGCCACCCTCTGGCCCTGGCCCTGATGATGAGAACTTTATGAAAGTGCTTTGAGAGTAAGGCTTTTACACAAATAGTTTCTCTCTTTCTCTCCCTTCATTTCTCCCTGTCTCACTTCCTCTACCGTTCACAGCTGTCCTCACTTCAGATTCCCATTGGGTGTGGGATTCCACATATCTTGTCAACAGATATGAAAAAGAAAGCTTGCATTGAAATTCAAGAGCACCTAATATGGTTTTTCAGCTTGGAAGATTTCTTTCTGACACTTGAGAAATGAGTCAAAACATGAGCCTAAATATTAGTCATATTTTTTGGTGTAGGATGTCACAGTTGGCTGCTCATCCACCCTTCTACGGCTTGGCAGAGAAAGCCCTTTTTCAAGCCGTCACTGGCTCGACAGGCAGTGATCCTGCCTTTCATTCGAAAGGCAGGGAAACCTCAGCAAACACGATGCTGAGAGCTCCAGCTTGATTGATGACCTGTTCTTATTGATACAATCCCTCACATGTGGTTTGGCCATTGTAGCACATGTGGTTAACCAATAAAGAACATATCTAGGCTAGATGCAAAGAGGACATGTAGATTACAGGCTTTGGTTCCTGTTCTGAATCAACTCGCTACATTGTCATTGGCTGGTAAAATGACTCCAATGGACAGTTATATTTTTCAACCTGTCATTATTGTTACTCAGAGGTTTTTAAATAGGTTTTCTGTCATGCTTCATGTTCCCAAAAGTGTTTTCTCATGGGATACAGCAAGCATACGCAAGGAGCAAGAAATTTAGTTTTGTTAAAGGAAATCTTTAGTTTATTACATATTTTTCACAGAAGATAATTTGCCATGTAATAACAGGAAAAGGAAAAGCACAGGTGTATTTAATAACATTTACGATGGCTGCATTCCACTTAAGGGAGGTCCCGGTGTTGTGCGTGCGTGCTCGTTGTAGTAGTGTACTGGGACACTAAATGGAACTGAGCCATTGTCAACGTTATCAATTCCACCTGTGCTTTTCTTACTATAACACGTCAAAATATCTATTGTGAAAAAAAAGTTCCATTGCTGCGATCAGGGACCGCAGCAGCATTGCTAAATGAAGTCATACGGGGCAAGGAACACAAGCAGTCACATGATCAGACAGCTTTTTAAAAAAAAAAAAAAAAAGCAACAAACTTGTTGTGGAAGAGAAAACGCATGCAACAGTACAGTTATAAACTCAAACTGTCATTGCAGTTTGCCATGCATGTATTAAAAGAACTCGAATGCCATATTCCAAAATGGACGCCCCATTGATTTCAATGAAAATTGCTCAATGCGTACATATGCTAAAAAGGTTTTTCTTGGCCTTCTGCATTTGTGGGTCAATAGAGCATGTGTCTAGAGGCCGTCTTTAGCTGATCCAGCTGACTTACTGACAATGCCTCGCTTGCATGAATATGATTTATTGATATGGCTCTTTGAGAGTTTTTTTTAACCTAATTGGTAAAATTCCGATGATACAAAGTCATTTTTTGGTATCTCTTTGTGGTCGTTTTGCGTCTCTTTGTGGTCATTTTGCGTCTCTTTGTGGTCGTTTTGCTTCTCTTTGTGGTCGTTTTGCGTCTCTTTGTGGTCGTTTTGCTTCCATTTGTGGTCATTTTGCGTCATTTCGTGATGCTCGGTACAAAATATGCATCATTTTACAGCCTTCCTTTTAATGACTTCCTTTATAATGTGCCCATTCGGAGCGGGCCGATTGCTTGGCTCCCAGTATTGCTGCTTGCAGTGTTCTCGAGAACCCCTCACCACAACCTGTAAAGACCCACTGTGGACAACACTCGACTCAGTCCGCAGTGCCCTGAAGCCCCACCCCCACTGCTACACATAGCGCTATTATTTGTTTATTCAAAGTCTATGAATATTGAATGTGTTGCATGTCCAACTTACATCAACTCTAACACTGCACATCCTTGGGTCCCCAGCAATACACTAACCGTAAAATGCGAAATGTGAGATTCCTTGCTTTCTAGTTAGAATGTGAACGGGAAAAAGTCTTTGTGGGCGAGTGCCTGCCGCGTTTCATGCAAAACCGATTGTGGCCACTATGCAGTGAGCTACCTCCGGGTCTGAGAAGTGAAGTCAATGCGGAAGTGCCTTAAACTTACATTCTTTCTAATAGCCAGCAGGGGGCGACTCTTTCACAGTGTGTTTTCAGTTCAAGAAAGTTAATTATAACCTTTTTGGTGGTTTGAAAATGTCTTATTCAGTGTTCGGTTGTCCTCAGCTCCACCCCTTTGGTATCACTGCTGGTTGCAAAAAACCAACATGGCGATAGCCAAATACCAAGATGGAGTCGGCCAAAATGCCAAACTCAAGGCTTCAAAACAGCAATTCACAAACCAATGGGTGACTTCTCCACTTCTTGTACAGTCTTTGCCATAATGCCAAATTGCCTCAAGTTTATAAACCAATTGCCTTTTGACCTACTGTACTTATTGTTGTTGTATGCACACATACTCACATGCTCTCACTTTCAGTTAAACCTCCAAGTAAAGTAGTTTAGATAATCTGGCTTAACTGTTGGTTTCTTAAAAACCTGCATGATTGTCAAACTTCTCATGTTTCTTCATTCTAGTAATGTTGCTGTGTTCCCAAATCGTATCAGTTACTTTGGTGGGTTATCATAACGGATGGAAATTACTACTGAAACTACAAAAAAAAATATCTCAAGTTGTAATAAATAAAGGGTAGATAGAACACACAGGAGAAGGAAAACGAGACTAAAACACTACGCGGCTATAACCTGAGGTGACACCACGTCCTCTAGATGCTGCTTTTCTTTTCTAGCAGTGAAAACTGTTTACGGTTGACCTTTTTACAGATATTCAAACCAATGGAATTCCACTAATTAGTAGAGCTTTGTCTTGTTCTGTCATATTTGACGGCTAAACACTTGCACTTAACTGACATCTAGAATGTAAAAGAGAAGCCTTTGTGTTGTTGAGGACCACTTGTATCTGAATCCATGAGTGCACTGCATCATTGACCATTAGTAGCTATCCTAAACTGTAAGTCTCTATTCACATATCGCTCCAAGAGAAATTAGAAGCAATAACTTAGCTATGACTAGTGATCACATAATACAATGCCACAAAGAGTTGTAGGAGAGGGTGGAGAATCCAGTATACCTGTCTGATATCAGTCTTAGCGACCTTGTTTTGGGGGCTTCCTTCCCATTTTTCCCACTTTACTTTGGACTTGCTATATTAAACAAGGGTCTTGACTCAAGGACACTGCTACTTGTTTAGAGGCAGGTCATTTAATGGGTAAGAACAAATAAAAATCTTCCACACGTCTGTCTCCATAATGATGAAACAGTTATATCCTACTAAAAGCGACCACGGCATGTAGGTTTTCAGCTTAAAGTGGGAAGTTAGTGTTCATTGACCTGTGCTGACACAGGCCAGTCGGTCAGCTTTGATCCAGTTTGTCACTTCCTAATGTGGCTCAGGCTTTGCTTTGGATCTACTTCATTATTCAGTCATATTAGCGATGTGTGCCCAAACCAATTAGTAGAAAGTGACATAACTTTCAGTCCACACAGAAGCTGTAGTAGTATTTATTAGGATCGGTAAATTTCACCTCAGTCAATGAAACAGGGCGATTTCATTTATTTTAATTCCATTTAAGAATCATCCACACTTGTTGCAATTTTCATGGCTAATTTCTGGCGCCATTTTTTGGTTCTGGCACAGGAAGGTTTCCATTCTAAACCCTGCTGACAAAGTTCAGATTTGTTGTTATTGCAATCGGGGACTGCCCATTGTTTCCATGGGCCATTATTCCGAAAGCTCATTGCTCCGAAAATACACACCGTACGTGTCCGTGCAACAACAGAAGTACGTAGCTAATTATTATGCAAAATGACGTCATCTGACCTTCACAATTGGTTTTCCTACTGGCTAAAGCATGACCAACCACTTTGCGTCTTATTACTTGTTGCCTTTTTTGGTTGGGTTGGTTAGGTTTAGGCATGAGCAATGAGATTAGTTTTAGGTTTTAGGTCAGAATATCAGGGTAAGCCAACCAGAGGCAGAGTAGGGCGGGTCATGCCTTGGCCATGGTAGGATATCACAACCAGGAAGGTCCGATGACTTGATTTTGCATTATAATTGGCCATGTGATTCTGTTCTGGATAACAGGCAGTCGGGACATTTTTCGGACTACTGTCCTTTATATAATGTGAATATACTATATGAAGGGATGGATCCAGGAGGATGTCAAGCAGCTTCAAGGCGTCGCCAAACAGATAGAGCCTGAGAAACACGACCTCCTCTCCACCATGGAACCCAGAGAGAGGACAATGAAGAGGTTTGATAAACTTTGCAGAATGGATATATAGCAATTACGGGGATGGTACAAAACCGCTGTCACAAAAATGACCATGACCTCTTAACAGCATTTTGTGGTGGTTGCATGGAATGTGTTAAAATTACGTGGCGGCACCACAGAAACAATGTCAGTGGAATGTTGAAACACAGATTCCCAGGTTCAACAGAAATGGGTGGGTCAAACACAGACTTTCACCCAGGAGACCGGTGTTTGTGTCCCGTGTGAAACCAAAAGTTAACGTTGAGTTGGGTTTTTTTTTGGGCTACATAAGAAGTTACATAACAAACATAGTTTCTTTTATCCCAAACCATGATTTTTTTTCTTTCCTAAACCTAACCAAGTAGTTTTGTGGCCTAAAACTAACCTTTTAAAATGTTTCTGTGAGGGTCACAGGTTTGGAATTGTCCGTCTGCTGATGAAGGCCTCTGCAGTCAGGACTCAGCTGCTGAAGCCTGCTGTTGCTCTCCTCTATTACTGACTCATTAGCTTTCTACTCTAAATAATTGTCTGGATGCTTTTAAACACATGCTCAGTCACACTTGAGATTCTTTTATGGGCTTGTAAGGCGAACGGGTCGGTGAATCATTTCCTCCATTAATTAATGATACATTATTATTGCAAGTCATACTTCTAAACAGATATTTATTTAGGTCTCAATTCAGAAAGCAATGCTAACTATTTATGTTGCACTGACTTTGAGTTTTTCACTGTCAACTGTTTTTTCAGCATTGTCTGATTGATCTCTCCACAAACTACAAATTGCAGGCTGATGTGTCAACAGTAGGATTTGCTGGGTAACAAGCGTGATAATTAATTTGCTGTGACAGGGAAACACCCACCGTGTTTGCACATGGGAGCAGGTAGTTAGGGAAACGATATTGTCATATCTGTTGCTTTGTTTTTTGTTAACAAAGTCTTGATTTTCTGCCAAAGAGTCCGGTTGTGAGCCAGGTGCTTGCTTCTTGTGGTTGTCAGGACAAGGATGGGCGGCAACCACATCAGCTGTGTATGTGTGTGTATGCGGGCGTTTGAACCTGATGCATTACTGACAGGAGCGGGCCCTGGTGCAGCAGTGAGCCATTGTTTTCCTTGGCAGAGATTAGCGGCCCCCAGGGGCCTGTGCCACAAAGAGAGCTCTGTTACCCACTAGAGTGCTTTATTGTGCCCCAAATTACCCCCGTGGAGAGGGGAAAAAACAGCATGGCAAATATCGAGCATGCATAATGTCAATGAGCAAAATGACAGCTGCCGAGTCCAGAAATTCCGTGCTGGAGGCTTCACAAATGCTGCTCGTCTTCTCGTGCGGTGCCAGAGGAGATGTGTCGAAAAAACAATTCCGATAAGTGCACAATTTGTTAACTCATAAATCTAGACAATGTAGTTAAAATGTGTTAAGAATCTTGTGGGTTTCTTTTTTAGATCTTCATCAGTGTTTGTGAAATGTTTATGACATTTGTGCTTCGTTCCACTTTGATTCTCGTGTTTCGAGCCCCTCGTTTTATCACGTCAGAAGAAAGAAACCACGTTGTTTTGTGTGGCTTTACTCCCCTCTTAAAAGCTTGTTCCTTTTCATCTAAAACATGGGTAGAACTCCACATCCCCAAATTCCTCTAAGACGGCTCAAACCTCTCCAAAAGACGAATGGGGTCATGTCTACAAAGAGCAATAATCTTCTTTTCTCCGCAGCCTACAAACGGCCTGTCAATTGGCTTCATTGTCAGCATCCTCGGGGACTGGTTTTTAAAAGTGTCAAGATCAAAAGGCTTGACTGACAAAGCACGCTTTTTATTATTGCAGTGGCAACCCATAAGCTTTTAATGTTGGAAATTACGCTCATTAAGTACAAGCTGTACAAGCTGTACAAGCCTTGGATCTTGACGGAGGCTTTGAGGAGTTAACCACAAATCAAAAAAACAAGCCCATAGCGGAGATAAAGAGGGTTGTATGTAAATATGAGCCCCTTTGTACTGGTGCGAGCAGAGCACCAGAGCTCGTCTGCGGTGTCTCTTATCGTTCCCGGCAGCATGGGATTGATGGAATTTAAAGAGTTGGTGTCTTTGGTTTAGAATGAGGGGAAAAGGAGGAAGGGGAGGCCGTAAAAAGAATGAACAAGTGAGTCGGAGAGAGATTCTAATAAACTGACAGAATTAAAAGTAATCAGAGTGTAAATATCAAAAATATTTTTTTTTACATTAGATTCATGTTTTTTTTTTCTCTCAATGTGACAAAAGTTGCATATTGCAGCTTTAACTGAGGATATCTGAGGATCTGAGTTGTTGGGAGAGTGAGAAAGACGGCGAGCAGTAGCTTGCAGTGCAGTGTTAGTAGTTGCCCTTTGAGTGGCCAGTGCGGTGAAAGGCTGGTGGGCAGGCGTGACTCGGCCCTCTCCTCATTGTTCCCAGAGCTTGGTATTCCTCTCATAGCATGCCCCGAGCTCTAGAGGATATGCTTTTAAAGATCCCAGGCCCTCCTAATGGCCCCACTCACCTCCCCAACTCACACTTTTTTGCAACAAACACACCCCTTGAAATTCATTTCTTTATCTTTCACCTCCGAAACACAAGGTGAGTTTAATCACAGAAATAATGTGGCGAGAAAAAATTCAAACAAAATTCCTCCCATGTTATTATACGTCTTTTAATCCACCACATCCACCTTCTCCATATATCCCTCTACTCTTCCCCTCTTTCTTTCATCCTTTCCTCTCTCAGGCCTCTCTCTCTCTCTCTCTCTGCCTCTCCTTCCTTTTTGCTGAGTGTCCCGCTCAGCTGGCCAGCACCTTTTCACTCTTTGCCTGGGGAATTGTCCCCTGCATGTCAAGTGTAGCCATTAGAAGGAAGGGTTTGGATGAGAGGTGCTTTTCAGGTCCCCGTCCCCCTCACCTTTGAATGGAGACAATAGAGCTGTTCTTTATGTCCAGATGACCACACACAAACACACACACACACACAAACACACACTGCCAGAAAACTTTCTAGTGTCCTGCAGCAGTAAGGGCCCGTACGATAAACTCACATTTCACTGCGTGATTTCACTTCCCCGCTGTATATGCAGATAAACACGTAGTAAACCTACATATCCTGCATATTTGTGATTTTTTATGAACATCAAAATATAAAGTTAGGCAGGCTTGTCGACCTCCGCGCCGCTGACACTGCCACCTTTGAGTCAGGACCAAGTGCAAGGGGAGATGTAGCCGAGTCAAATCCAAGCTAAAGCAGAATGGATGCTATCACATGAAAAGGGCCAGAATTGGTCATTTGTTCGAGTGAAATCAAATGAAATATCTAGCTCTCAACCTTACAGAGTCATGACGTTGTAATTCTGCAAAACCTCTTTGAGGAGGAGGTTAGATTGGATGGCTGGACGGTTGTACCGCTGTCGTAAAGCAGATTGAGGGGCTGTACACATGCCACGTTTTTTGCGCCTTCAAATACGTTGTTCTCGATGTAGACACCAGAAGGCATGCTCAAAAGTGAGAATGACGCCGTCCCCAAGATAAAAACAGTTCAATTTTTGGAAGACTGCAGTACGTACTGCATGTCATGTGACGAGGAATAACCAATCACTGCCTGCAGGTATATTTTCTTTCTTCCGTAAATATCAGTCTATGGTAAATATATGGAGGAGAGTTTAATCCTTTTAGTGCAGGGCTAAACCAGAGCTCTAAGGTCTGTCCCATGGACTATTTTACTTGCTTCTCCCTCTCTGTCCGAGAACGTCACGACATCCGGTTGAAAGGTCGACCAAACTGACGCAGAGAAATTGAGCGGTAAAAGTACTGTGAGGGATTTACAGTGCTAGAAATCAATTTATCTTTGTTTTGACTGTGTTTACTTTAGTCAGTGAGGCTTCCTGCTAAATTACCGCAACTTCAGTTGCTTAGTGACGGCAGGCGTGACAGGAACGCAACCTCCCGAGCACATTGGAAAGGAAAAAAAAAGCGGCACAGCTCGTGTTTTCCACACGCTTTAGACGCAGCATTTGTACAACCCCTAATTCAACCGGTATACAGTGAATGCAAGTAATACACAGCACTGTGAGGACTTTAAATTAGGAGACCGGTGTTTGTGTCCCAAATTGTTGTTGAGTTATTTTGAAGTTACGTTGGTGATGTTTGTGATGTGTTGTCCATACTTATATTACGTTGTTTACGTACTTATTTTATCTTTGTTTACATTTTTCCTAAACCTAACTATGTGTTTTTTTTGCCTAAACCATATACTTCTATACAGAGGAGTCGCCCCCTGCTGGCTATGAGAAAGAATGTAAGTTTAAGGCACTTCCGCATTAGCTTCACTTTTCAGAATCAGTGGTTGTTTTTTTTAAACTGTGGCCGCTACCATAGTTTTGTTGCCTAAACCTAACTGCGGCCATTTCCTCGTAACAATGTGCCGTTAAATGACGCGCAAAAAGCCGTTTCACAGCGCTAACCCCGTGGCGTATAAAGTGAGACGCGAAAAGCCTAAAATGCATTATCATGACACACAGAATGCCCTTAAAATGGCGTGCTATTAATACGCCTTACCATGAGATCAGGTTGATTATCCACTGTTGTAGTCAAGTCAACATTACTTGAGTAAAAGTTACTTGCAGTCAGGACCAAATACAAAGAGATCCATGGAGACTGTTCTCAAATGTAAAGGGCCAGAATTGTCCGGAATAATCAGAATCATAATCAGTAAAGGTAAAAGTTCATTTCTGATGGGCCACCAATGGCCAAAGGGGGGATAGCATGAGGATAGCATGAACCTGTACCTCTTGGGAACTTATTGTATGTACGTTTTTAATCATGCAGATCATGTCATCTAAGAACTTCTTGTCTTAGATGACATCAGTTCAGTTCAAGTGTTTGTTTATTTGGCATTGTGGTCAGTGGCTGAAGCTGGTTTACGTCAGCAGGAGCCTCAACAAAACATATCCATGTCCCCGGTCCACTGACTTTCACCGGCTGGCTTCCTCTAATGAGACCAGCCACTCCACAGATTACAGGAGACACGTTTAATTGTTTCACTTCCTCTGTGGCAGCCAGTCCTGCTCAGGCCACATGGATTTGTCTGTCTGAGCTTATTCCAAGGAGATTCTCTCTTTAGAGCTGCAGGTCTCTCTCAGCTGCACCGTGGCCTTGAGAATCAATTCTGCTGATTGTCAGAGTCCAAAAGCTCCAGTTCAAAGCAGGAGAGCTGAGATAAATTAGCCTCCTGAAAGTGATGACTGCAGAGACAAATCCTTTTCAGTTAGCTTGATGGATCACAGTTCAACATCAAAGCTAAAGTGTTTAAACTGATTTGTAAATTAAATTTAAAGTCCTTCTGTCAGGGGTCAGAGTTGCCATTTTGTTTCACTTAATCATTTGAATCACTAAAAGCATCAGAGATGTAAGCAGTGATTCAGAGGTCCGAAACCAGCAACTTTGTCTAATTTGCTATGCTTTGAAAAGGATGTTTTTCATGCATTATAGTTTAGAATTATATACATCACATCCAGTCTGACATGCCAGTGTAAAAGGACAACAGGATCCAGGCCCAGATATCGTGCTTGGCAACTTCGAGGAAGCTTCTGGCGAGGAAACTTAAAGCACTCTCTCTTAAAGGACACAACGCAAACTTGGCATTCACCGCATTCTCCACCAGCTCCGTTAAAGCCACGGGTGTCAGGACATGTTAGTCTCTCTGCTCACTTTTTACAAGATGTGGCAGTGGGCTTTTCTGAGGAGCGGACCTTGACAGCCTTATCTAAAAGGTCTCTTAAGTGCCTGGCTTTAGCGAGTGACTTACAGGAAGTTTTAAAAACACACATTAAAACAAGCTGGAGGGGGATCAGAGAATGGAAGGGGGTCATTGTAAGCCTTACAACGGCATTCCCATTCCCACCACCACGGGTTTGTATAAGCCCCTTACTGATAATGCGCCGTACAGTCTGCCCATGCTTGCCTCCTTGACTGACAAAGTCACTCATACCAGCGGATTAGCCGGCTGCACAGGGGCCCTCCACCTTTTAAATGGCAGAGGTTGTCTGTAATGTACCCATGATGGACGTGCTGCGACATGTAGCAGCTAGCTCCAGAGCTCCGCCACCCTCCACCTCTCTGTCCCTTTCATGCCTCCTACCATCCCTCCCTTCTTTCCATTCTTCACCTCCCTCCCTTACCTGGTTGCTACATCTGTGTTGAGTAGTGTGCATCAGGTGGGAGGCCTGTCCTCCCCCCTGCAGCAACAAGAATGTCAAGATAATCTTCAGGTGGCTGGTACACACACCGGCTTACTCCCAGGGCTGACTGCTGACCTCTCCGGCTAATACATGCAAAGGCTAAGAAAACACAGCCCCCAAGGAAACATAATGCTACCCTTCGAAAACTCGCAGGCTTTTTAGTGCACCCCGCTGTGAAGGAACAAACAAGTCCTGCTGCTTACATGCATTCCAACTGCATATAAACACAGAAGTTAGGCTTTGCCCAGTTCACCCTTGTCCTTGTTTCAGAGCCAGCCTCGCTTTGACCGGTCCCCTGAACAAAAGCAAGAGGGGTACGGTGTAATTATTCCAATGAAATGGAACGCCAGATGCTGAGAGTGTGGAGGGCTCGGTTTTTTCATCATGTTTCGGTTTACAGTCATTTTCACTTTGGTGGTGATGGTCTATTCATGGGGTGATGATGCCTAATTTATACTTCTGTGGAAAAGCTTGCTCAGAGCTTCCGCTGAGCCACAGTGCCACACAACTCCTGAAAAATGTTACTATGCGCCAGGCACCGCGGACGCCACAGAGTTCTGATTGGGCATCAGAGCCTGGAGGTTGGATTTCCGCCTGACAAAGGATTTAAAACCGTGGGTAAAAAAATAAAAGATGAATCAAAGCTGCAAGCAGCGATGAACAGGCCTTTGCACCTTTTTGCACATTGTGGGTACTGGCAAAACTAAAGTGTAGGGGGTAGGGAACATCACTAATGAAAGAGGATCTCCCCGCTGAGTCCAGTGATTCCTACCACAAGACTCTTTGACATACGGTTCATAAGTTATGAAAGGGGGTGGGGCTAATGTGTAGGGGCGGGACTATGAGTCTTTATTGGCATGTATTTGACCTCAGGCCTTGACCGTCATCATGGTTCGTTAAAGAACACAGCCTGTAAAACGCTAAAAAAGGGGCAAAAATGGTACATTGAATTCAAAATGGCTGACTTCCTCTTGGGTTTTGGGCATACCTCCAAGAGGCTTTTTTGTGCAGCTCCACATGCTACATCTACCTACCAAATTTCATACATGTAGGTGAAACCGGAACGAGGGGCTCGATTTTCTTTTTACTTTGTAGGGGCGCTAGCGAGCCAATTTCCAACACCCAAGCCCGAGACCCTTAGCAACTTTTTGAGCACCTAAAGGCCCTCACAAATGTGATTAATTTGTGTGAAAAATAATAATAATAATTCCTTCAGTTTCGATAGGGTCCATTGTCGGTGCTCTGGCCCTAATTAAATGTTACACATAGTCACATAGTCCGATGCAGTGCTATATATGCCTCTACAGAACGCATAGGCGTACTGCCATAGGAGTATAAATCAGACATGATGATTTCAGGACATCAAAGTCAGGACAGGCATCAATCACTACATGTTGGATTCTTTCCTATTCAAAGCCTATACTTTAATGTTAATTTCAAAGGGGATCTGGACCAAAACACAGCTAAAATTAGACTGAATATTAGAGGTACTTTTGCCAGATGGCCAGAAGCATGACCCCAAATGAGTGTTAATGTATTTGCTAGATGTGAAAATAGATTAAATGAAAGCATGATCTTAAGGAACTTCTGTCAACAACAGGAAATTCTTGTTTATTTGTGTTAATCTTTATGTAAAAACCGAC